>CAJNOQ010004324.1:0-17769 GCA_905250885.1 Didymodactylos carnosus | reverse complement strand
ATGGAAGAAAAACATGAAGAACATGAAGCTGAAAAATGCACGCAAAAAATCTAAGTGGTATAACCCAAAATATGGTTACACGAGCGAAATAAATGCAGTTTTTTGTGTACACAAAATGTTGCGTGATTCTTCGTTACAGTGCATGAAGTCGATTAGGTTATTTAGATTCGAATTATGTTATTTACTATCGGGCGATATAGCTAGCTAACACGATACATTAGTAGATATAGCTAGCTAATGCTAGCGTAATGAGCCTCATGTCTCTCGGAACAATGACATTAAGCATAAAAATAGAAACCGTAATTTCGTAATGTAATTTCGTAATTTGCCTTGATCTTTGAATTGTTTAATGGTTTCCAGTTAAACTGATTGTTAGCTCTTTCTGAATATAAAACTTTATCTTTCTAAACATAAAGACGGTGATTTTGCTCTAAGTTCCTTCCATTTTCGAATCATAGTTGGGTTGAACCTTGAAAAGTGGCACTTTTATCTAGTGATGGGACGTAAGAAGTGTCATGTTTATCGTTTCTGTGCTTTCGTCCGTCGTGACCTACATGTAGCATGTAGCGGCCTCTGCCCTGAATTTTTATCAAAAAATATTTTATTTGTAAAATTCACAAGTTATATATCATTCAGTTGCCTTTTTCACGCTGATTCTGAATATCACCTTCGTTATTAGTATAAGTTCTGGACCAAATAAAGTGCAAAATACCTCAAAAACCAAGGGTTTTTGGAAAGTCCATAACTATATATAGATAAAGTTGTGAAGATTTGTGAGTCTATCACAGACGCAGGGTATGCAAATGAACATTTTGATCTATTTTTCAAGTGGATGTAGGTGGATTTGTGATTACACTATACACGTCTTATTTTCTTGCATTTTCCTTATAGATTTGGTTTTTTCTCTACCGAATCTTTCCGGAAGAAAACGTCTTAGAATAAAGATTTTTATGCCATTGGATAGCGCGTTTAACGGAGTATGTTTGCCACTGTTCAAATCACATAAAAGCTCATACGCCAAATATTCGCCTATATGCTCTGTGAATGGGAACTCAAATATTTCGACAGAATTTTTACATTATATTTATTTCTAATTTGATGAACTGGTGAGTTGTAGTTTCCTTACATTCGTCCCTATCTAAGATAAACATATCTCTTTGGCGTAACTCCTCTTTCTGGACATTATGTAACATCCACTTTTTGATATCATAGTAAAAGGCGTATATGAGATCAAAACAAAAAAAGTTAAAGTTAATTGTGACAAAAATATGGGCAATTCTTAAATGCCGTAACTGTACGTGATAACTGGTCACCAGTTACATAACTGTTCAGTCTCTTTGGTAATTCGTTAAGAACGTTTCTCTCTTCCAACCTTTAATTTCATCTTCCATATAAATGTATAGAACAAACATTTGTCTGCAAAATGAGACGTTCTGCAAGTCTGAGCGATTATTAATAACCGCATTATAACAACTTTTCTCGATACCCCAAAAAACAGTCGGAAATAACTGGTGCATACCTACATAGCCCCAAAACCTAAGTCTATTCATCGACAGCTAAGTAGATTTTTTAGACGTTAAAAATGTCGAAGTGTTTTTTGAACTATTAATATGTCGAATTTTTTCTATTAATGTTTCAACAGACGCATCGAAGTTAATACATATAAAACTATCCCATAATTACTATTTAAAATAATGAAAAAAGGATATATTTTAAATACTAAAGTTTCTTCTTATTCTAAATTTATATTTTTCTCATTAAAACATGCACACATAAAGAAAAAAAGAAATATAGATTTAATATATATATATAAATTATAAAAAACATATATATATATTTATAGTTTATTCTAATTGTCATTTTTTGACAATTTTGATTCCTTGTTTTTACTCAGGTAATTTATTGTTATTTCGCCGCGTTTCGGAGTACCACCTTCCTTAATGCAAATACCGACTTGTAGTGAAGCTTTCAATATATGTGTCGAATAAATCTTTGCTTTGCAGGAAACAAAAACGTTATGTTTGACTGATGAATTAATTCTAGTTGCTGATAGTATTACAGCAGCTGGTGTTGTTATTTAACAAATAAAACAACGTTGTTGTGGTTCATTTATACATAAATATTCTTTGAATACTAACGGTATTTTATCACCTTCACCATCATTACTGTTATGACTAGTACCTGCATCCATTTTATGCGTTATGTTTTGTTCGTCAAATTGTCTTCTTTTCTCTAGTTGACATGTATTGTAAATATAAACGCTTTCATGTACTATTGACAAGCATCATTTCACGTAACCAAGCACAATCAGCAGCTCTTATGATATTGACAGTATTGCTATCAAGTCTTACAGTTTAGCAACGAATGTTGTTCTCTAAATGATATTACTTGATGCATATACACAAAATCAACGTAAAAAGATTTTTCATAATTGAAAAAGCATGCAGCTATAAGGACAAGATTGTTTTTAGTCATATTTGTATGGAATAGAGCTGAGTATATGACAATGCCCGTCTAAAGAGAAAAATTGTTCTGTATGTATGTTGTGCACTCACATAAACTTTGATAGAGGTTACATCTGTTATTTATTAATTTTCTCACTGATGAGTAAAAATCTCTTTGAAGTCCATCATCAACAATTTTTTCTGTTTCTTGTAATAAATTGACAGATCCATCCGGCTTCAGTGGATCAAGCAAGCCTGAATACTTGTCCAATACCGTAGCTATTTCTAGAAATTTCTTGTTGTTATAGAATTGCCCACCATTTTCCTGTATCATCATTGATATTTTATCTAATAAAACCTTGATTATTTCTTCTTGTTCATCATCACTTGCGTTATTATCGAGGGCGATATATGTGCTCCCACATTTTTCTACCACATATTGTAGGTAATGCACCTTGAAAAAGATGATGCACCTTGAAGAACTCTTCAACAGTTTTTCCATTTTTTCTGAGGCCATCTAAACCAGTAAATACAAGAATGTAATAATCACGAGTTCGCTCATCAAATACTAAAGATATCCATTCTATTGCTACTGCTTCTTGTGCTGTGAAACGATAGAATCCTATACAGCCAAGCCACTAGTACAACTGGCATCGATAATAAATACGACGTTTCCAAACTTTGCCGCCTGTTGTTGATTTCTGCTTGATGAAATAAACATATGCCAACAACGATATGTTCCCGGAACATATCGTTGTTCTGGGCTAAATTGAGAAGTTTCTGGAAAACAGTCAAACATTATTTCTGCATGTTCGCGATGTGCTGAAGAGTTAACTATTTTTTCGTTAGAAAAAGTTAAGTCGGACCTTCAAAGAACATAGAAAACAAAATTTTTTGTGATTGAGTTTGAGTGAGAAAAGATCTAAATACGAAACGTGGTCCAGAAAGCTTTCCACACTCTTCAGATGTATCTGAAAAATGATGAAAAAAAAGATCTCCTATTAATTATACGGAATTTTGCATTGTTTTTCTTGATGTTTAACGTATTGTTATAAACATTTGAATATTAATGCCTTCAACATTATAAAAAGTCATCAAGGGTATCTCTTTTTTGCAGAAAAGTTGTCATTTGGAGCTGAACATAGTCTAATGTAGAGGAAAGTCTGGGCTATAAAATGAGACTACTCCCAGCTCTCCATGACCTTCCCTGAAAAAATTATTACGTTTTTAAGTTTTTCCTTTAAAGCCCACAAAATCTCAATTTAGCCCGTAATCTCAAAAGATAGCCCGACAATTGATAGCCGCGCAAAAAGAGGCTCTTTTTGCGTGGCTATCAATTGTCGGGCTATCTTTTGTGCTTCGCAATGTTCGCCTAGTCGATTCCCTTCCGCTATTATTCCATTAGCATAAAAGTTTTTAAATTTTTCTTTAAAGCCCAGAAAATCTCAATTTTTTAGGTTTGTAAATTTTTCTCTCCTTTTCTATATATTCAAACATTTTTCTTATATATAGCATTACAGAAGAAAGTATGCTCTTCAAAATGAGATGTTTTCCAGAATTTTCCGATGAGTTTTCTTAGAGATATAAGCATAGCCGCAAATGTTCTGAAAAACAGCGCCGTGTGTACAATATATGTTTTCGCATTACATATATTTTGCGTTTTTTCGCCTATGCGTCTATACGTTTTTTCGCTAGTCCCTTCAATCCAGTCACATTACGACCCCTGGAAAAAATGGTCCGATCGAGCCAAAATTTTATCACAGACAGTTCAGACCCTATCTCAGGCTCATTTTTTTTAAAAGCGTTTTCGACTTCAACTTTCGGCGTGAGAAGGTTTTCAAAATGAAAAACCGGTTTTTATATGGGATTTTGGGTATTTTTCGGATAACTCGAGAAGGAAAGAATATTTTTTGAAAGAAAAAGAACTAATCTGAGATAGTATCTAAACTATCTATGGTAAAATTTTGAGCTCAATCGGACCATTTTTTCGAGGGGTCGTAATGTGACTGGATGAAAACTGAAGTTTTCGAGAAAACCCATAGAAGAACATGTCACAAAATTCTGGGCAAAAATACATCGATTTTTGTTTTCGATGTTCTATTTCTGGTATAAATTAGAACCCGATTCGACATCGGCTTCTCCAGTTTTCAAGAGGATAGAAAAAGAGGGGTACCCTTAAACACGTTTTAATGTTAACCATTACTTTAAAGAATAACATTACTTTCTGTGCATTAAACGAGAAAATAATGAAATGAAATAAAGTTTTATTATCATTGTTCTAATCGATTTCTTCAGACTAATCCTGAAATAAAGAAAAAACAAATAATATCATACAAATCACAAAATATTACCCTCTTGAAAACTGGGGAAGCCGATGTCGGATCGGGTTCTAATTTATACTAGAAATAGAACATCGAGCTGACTGAAACACAGACAGCAACTTATTCTTCTGTGAGTATTCATATAATTGTTTATACATTACTCTCTAAAGTACTTTCGATAGTGAGGGCAGTAGTGTAATAGGACAATAACTGTCTGGTGATGTATGATCTCCACCTTCGAATAAAGCATTTACATATCCTGTTTTAAAGCATTCTGAAAAGATAGATTCATGTACCGACATTCTACAAATATGTGCAATATCCTCACTAATAATTGTACCGGATTCACACTGTTGTGTACTATCTGCTATTATCTGCACTGACACGTTTTTTACCTGTATTATTAATCGAGAAATTAAATTTATTAGGATTTACCGTTAACAGTTCCTCATCATCATCGAGATAATCTTCAAATAGTAGAGGCTTTCACTCCTCAGCTTCGAAAAGTCTTTTTTGTTTCTGCAATAGCTGCTTTAGTAACCTAATGAGATTTAAAAAACAAAATAACATTAAATATCGCGTCGAACTTAGTATATGCACGATTAAGTTGCTCACTTTAAATGAAGAACGATGAAAACCTAACAGTATAATGTCTTTAAGTATTCTTGTACGAGATATAGTCGTGTAAAACATTTCTGACATGTCCTAAGTCGAGGACAAGTTTGTCGTATGTTTCGCACAGTGTTCTAGGTAAAGAAAACAGAAGTATATGATTTATAGCGAAGTTTTTCAACAGTCAATACAATCATATTCAGAGATACGCAAGTCCAAGTCGGGCTTTGAAATTAAGACCGGCCTTGAAGGATTTTTCGAGCAGAATTTGACTCGGATTTGACTTTTAAACAAAACAGATTTGAACTTTGACACCAAATCCGATGATTTGTCGCATTATTACCGCGGTAAGTCGAAATTCTAAAGCCAAAGACGTTTTATGGAATAGTCTCACATTAAAATAATCTTATATTTATCTACTAAAGTTTTGCGTAGAGATAGTTTCACTCTTCGTTGTTTTTTTCGTTTCTCTGGGAATGCGCTACTTTCTGGCAAGTATGGGTATTTCACGATTTTAAAATTTTTTTCTAAACGCTCAGAAAAGCGGATTTTTATGGAAAATTAATACTTCATGAAATAGAGAAGAATATCAATAATACTTGAAAGAGAAGCTTCGAAACTTTGAGCATGTTTTGATTAAGAGTTGCAACACTTTTACTAAGAGTCCTAAAATGTTTCCCATATACTGGCGTCACCATATCTCAAGCATCTTGATTGTGACGGAAACGGTTCAGTAGATTTCTTCGTCAAATTTACTGCTTGAGAGCTCGTATTTGGCTAAAATTAAAGATAACCGTCACCGTGATGACGTGAAGGAGACCCATTTTGTCATGAGGTTTTGAAGTTCTTTTAAATGAAAATTTTGGAAAAATTATAAGGTGTTTTACTGAGTGACGATGTCAAATACTCCTATTCTTGAAAGAAAGAAACATTCGAAATTCTTCTGCGTCAAAAGTATATTCTAAGCAATGACGTTATTGCTTCATTAATGATAATTCAGAGCCTCTAGCAAAACAAGTATAATTCTGCAAGCCGAAGTGGTACAAACATGTGGAACATCTCATTTTGATCAGAACACTCTGCTCAACATAGTTCTATAAATAGTTTAGTTTCTATAATAAAATTTAATTGAAATTTGAAATTTTAGAAAAGGTAGTTTTTCGGGACTTCCGACAATCTCTTTCAAAAGCCTTCAGAAACATTGAATGTATGGCAAATTAAGATGTATTCTGAAAGATGGCAGTTCAGGATACTTACCCATATGCTCACTTCAGTTTCGAAGATTATGAAGAAAAATCGAATTTTGGAAAGGGAGACCCTTAAACATTTAAAGGTTAAACTAGTGTCATACGATCAGATATATTCGTCTGTTCTGAAGCGTGTAAAAATGCTGACAGCTTTGCTCGAAATCTTTACTTGCATGAATAGCACCTCGTATTTTTGTTTATTTGCACCTACTTTATCAATGAAAACTAAATCTTGTGATAAATTGTTCTTGTGTATCGCATAACGTGATCCGTTATTAAGAATCCGAAAGTAGATACGGTTACTGGTTTCAAAAGTTCAAGAACGAAAAAGCTTTTCAGAGATATTCTCAGAAGTCAGATGTGATATGAATAAAATGGCCAAGATTCCACTACCAAACGTTGTTCTTTTGTATTAGCATAAATGTTTATACATAAAGAGATGATTAGTAAAAGATATGTTAAGTAACGTTGGTATTCGTATGTCTATTAATACTGTCTTCCTTGCGAATAATCTTGCTGTTCTTTGTAGGCATCTTTTGCTTCACGACCTTCATATTTTTCAGCTTCATGTTCTTCATGTTTTTCTTCCATACCACGAAATTTACCTTCAACATCACCAATACCACGTTCAACTGCACCAAAAACACCACCGCCAGAAGAACCTTGCTGTTGATCGTAATTTGAATCCATTATAAAACACGGAGTTAATGTGGCGTTGTAGAACTGTAATTATTGTGTTATTTTTGCTAGTTGTAGTTTTATATAATCAGTCGGATAACATTTATTTGAATAAGAAAAACACACAGAGGCGTTGTTCGTCATACGTGAATAATTATTGCATTGAGCACTGGTGAAGTACATGAAAAGGAATAGTGACTTAGTACATTATTGTCACATATTTTACCTTAGGAGTAAATGGTAATTAACGATCAACAACCCCACCCATGTACAAATTTTCAAAACGTTTTTTCATATTTAACGCAGAAAAATGCACGCAAAAAATCTAAGTGGTATAACCCAAAATATGGTTACACGAGCGAAATAAATGCAGTTTTTTGTGTACACAAAATGTTGCGTGATTCTTTGTACAGCGCATGCAGAATTTTCTGTCGTACTTTGCAAAAAAGCTTTTTGCTTTACAACGCAAGAATGCAGTCTGTGTGATTTCAGGGCAACGAGTCCTTGTGATGATTCAACATTTCTATTGCGTAATTTTGCAAAAAAAGGGTTTATTTCTTTTTAACAATATGTATACAAAATAGCACCAAAACAAGTTGTCAATCAGCATATCATGCTTGATTGATCGGTTTTGTGCAAAACCGCAGTATCGCAGTTGGCAAATTGAATGTACTTCCTGCGTTCACTTTCTCAGTTTTCGTGTGCTACAGATTCTTGAGATGAAAGGTTTGATTGTAAATAGGAGCAAATGTTTTATATTCAGATATTTGGTTGGTACGAAAATGTGTTGTTATTCTACTCACCTTTTTTCTTGCTTGGTACAGGGTAGATGACTAAGCTGATGGACTTAACGTAATAACTGATTACGCAATCAAAAGACATTTTGCTACTATTGTCGACTTCTGCTATAAAACGTTGTGCAATATACAGTATTTTTATACGTTTAATATGACGAATGAGATTTATGGACTGTTTTTGAAACTGGCTGATTATAGGCAGTAAGAGAAAAAAGATGAGATTTATGATCGTATAAATATAACTTTATATTTATTTTTTTAAAAAGTAGAAACGGTTGTTATCTTTCACAGATAGATTAAAAAGATTTAGGTTTTACATTTATATTTCAGGAAGAAAAGAAAGATGTAGATGACAGAAGGGCATCAATAGTCTTTCAAGTTTGTGTTTAATTACATGTTCTTAGTATGTTTCTAGAAGATGGAAATTATTATCTACGTATCTCAACCGTTCAATTACTCCATATTGTTTCAGTTTGTCGATTAATATTGTTTATAGGTGAGCCATGAATATATCAGCTATCACCGATGATAAAGATGTGCCCATCGCAACTCCGTTGTGTTGTATATACAGTTTGTTATCCAATGGAAAATGTGTCTGTTGTTGCTGTTCGTAATAGCATATCAAAACTTTGTCTCCTTTTACATTTCCGACATTTTCTTCTTGGAATTTGAACATGTTCTGATACAAGTAGGTTGCATTTCGTCCAATAAACTTTAATTGTATACTCTAATGGGACATTTGTAAAAAGACTAGTGACATAGAAATTCAAGTAAGAAGTACAAAACTCCAACGAAATGCATCTTTTAGTGAAGTTAACTACTACACTGATTTACCGAGCTTTCGACCTGTTTATTCTTCGGTCATTTTCAAGACGAATGATAAAAAGAAAAAACGTGTACAGTATAAGAAGAAACAGAACGAACTAAATAAAATAAATGTTTTGACTTGCAAGTCTAAGATGGTGACAGTAAAAAGTTCTTCGAACTTAGACTTGCAAGTCAAAACATTTATTTTATTTAGTTCGTTCTGTTTCTTCTTATACTGTACACGTTTTTTCTTTTTATCATTCGCCTTGAAAATGACCGAAGAATAAACAGGTCGAAAGCTCGGTAAATCAGTGTAGTAGTTAACTTCACTAAAAGATGCATTTCGTTGGAGTTTTGTACTTCTTACTTGAATTTCTATTTCCCACTCCACAATCTACTCGACTAGTGACATAAATTATACCATTTTAGTATTCATTGATTGTAATGAAGGTATTTTCTTTACAAAGTCAAATGTATGTTTTCCTACAGATGGACTGCTCCTTAAATGTGGTAATTGGTTAACCTAAACGATAGTCAACTATTTTTGTTACCGATAATACTCGCCGATCAAGAACCAGTAGGTCTGGCGATTTTATATGCTTCTTCTGTGATGAAACCGTAGACGTAGTACGTTTCTAATTAGATCATTCTCATTGGATAATGATATATACGCGAAAAAGTGCTACTGTCCTTCAATATGATATTCATTTTGTTGATATACTCTTCTCGATTTAATATGACTACATCTGTCACTTTATCTGGTCTGGTAATTACGATACTTTTGCCCTTGGCCACGCTACGTAACGCTAGAAAGACTTGTCGATGTTGCATACCTAATGACTTAAGATCTTTCTGTGCTCGTTTTCTAAAGTTGTCTGCGCAAGCTCTTAACTGAGAACCAGCATGTAATTAGTTAGACGATAATTAGTGTAAAACGTTCTCTCGCGCCGATTTCTGCTCGCAGTGTCGTAGATGAACTGAACGCCGTCATGAAAGGGCGAAATTAAGAATTTAAACTATTAAAATCGGCTTTGTCATGGCAAAAACCGTTCTCAGCAAAGGTTGTAGTTCCGCCGCATCGTTCTCTTCGATAATATACAATAATTAATGAGGCGCCATCATCAATGCAATAATGCAAGTGGGAAACACCAGCACCACACGACACTATAGTGTCGTGTGGTGCTGATTTTTGTGGAGTAATGGCGTAGTCAAGGCCTCTGATTGGTTGGTTTTCATTAGAGAAAAAATGTTTAACGTAGAAAATAGTTAAAAAAGACCAAGAGAGGGATCTTTATCCACTAAAAACACCAATTTGAAATTGAAAACACTTAGAAAGTTCGAAAATTTTCTTATCTTTTACGTATTAGCGCCACCTATAGCATATCAAAATTGAAAAGAAGCCGAGAAAAATACTAATGAAGACTGCCGAAAATAGTAAAACATAAAATTTAGCGATTTTTTGAAGAGAGCAGATCCTGAAATGACCTCAGGACTGTGTCTGAAAGTTCTTAGTAACGGCAACACAATTATGCGACACATTCTTTTGCGACACAATTTTCTCACAGAAGCTGCGACGCAATATTTTTTACTGTGGACAAGAGACTTTCTACACTAGTGGGTGGGCTGGGTCCAGCTCACCCACTAATTAGTTTGGCCGACCTACTAAAAGTTTTATAATTGACACTACTCTGCGCTAATGTCACTTTTAATACCACTTTGAAAAAATTTCAGGCTACGCCTACCCGCCAACCAAATCCTGGCTACGCCATTATTCTATACCTGTGATATAATAATCCATTGTACAATCTTTTCTGGTTTACAAATGATTTTTCAATTAATCGTAAAAATTCTTGACCATTTGTAGTGGCTAAATCTTTCTCATCAATCATAGATAGTATGAATACATGAAGTAGTAAATCTTCCAATTGTATCGCTATTCAGTGGTGTAGAACAGTCGGCAATCTAATTTGCACTTCACACGAACCAGAACAGTATTTTGGCTCTTATTTTAGGTGGATCTTTTCAGTGAGGTATATATATTCATTTACAACTATTGCAATGCTGTTTGCGACTTACAGTACTTCATGATTTCATAACACGAAAATAAAAAAATAAAAATACAATGTCGGAACTTTATTCCTCTTTTATTGTTATTGAAAACAAGTTTTTAGTACAAAAGTCATCATTGTTTGTCTAATTCCATTCTCGTCTTCTCTCAATCAAATTCATGTTTTATCAATCGAGCAATTTATTAAGCGCCTCCCTTCAGAAAAAACCTTTTTTGTCTTACATCCGATTAAACTAAGACCTAATTTAAACATCTGGTTTCATCAGCTTACGCAGTACGAGAATTATAGTTTGTAATACGAGAATTTTGAGCTTCTCACTTTTGTTCTATATCTTACAAGAATTATGCTTTTATACGGAAATTGTGCTGTTTTCCGCAGGAATTACGTTTAATCTAAAATTAATTATACTTTATCAAGGAGAATTCATATCTGTCAGCAGGAATATTTTTATCTATATCGATCGCATGGTTCATGCTGTTTGAAATCGAGAAGCAAGGAAGAATTTCGCATCTAATACGTTCGTTTCTTTTTACTTTTCGGTGGAAGAATGAAAGGAGTTGTGATGTAAGATGTTTATTCGCATGCTTATAGATCGACCATGAGCCCTAGCATAAACAGCATTATTCTCGTTTGTAAACATAAACCATGCAAGATGCATAGTGGTCGTTTAATTAACACAGGAACCAGTTTCTGGTCTGTGGGACATCAGTAGGTTATCTCTCAAAGGTCAGCGAGAGGTTACGTAAAAAGTATTTTTCTCTTGTTTCTTCCATATGGCGAACAAAGTACAAAGTGATGTACGCCGCCGCTGAAGGCGGAGAAAAATGTTCCGGCGGCAAAAAGGTGCACATATCTGCATATATGATTGGACAGCTCATGAAATTCTGTACAAAATGTGCATAGAATGACAGTTAATAGCACCCATGAAACTTTTAAATAGTTTTTGATAAACTTAGACTAAGTTCGACATTTGAAGGAATTTAGCTACGTATAGGAAGAGAGGGATTGTAGGGAATTCAACGAGCTTTAAAACACTACATCATACACAAAATATCTATGTTTCTTTATTAGTGTAACTGGAAGCATGTCATTTTTCCTTCTCTATTATTGAACTACCCTAAAGAGGCATGTCTGTAAAATCACATATGTTTATTACATTTACTGATATAACTAACACAGAGAAAGACAAAGAAAAACAAAATAAACTTGATGATACGGTATATATGCCAAAAGCTAAGAGCAGCAAAGCTAATAATAAACTCCTTCACATCCTCAAAATTATTAAATAAGTAGAACTAATTTTGAAAAATAACACGAAATAATATAAAAGATATTATTTTATCAACGTGCCCAAGTAAAAACGACCCAATTTTTTGAGTTATTCATCTAGACAAATAACACAAAAAATTCGGGTGTTTTTGCTTGGTTGGCAGCAGGAGAATTTAGGACATCTACACTGTTATACGGGATCAAGATCTAATTCCTTTACTAACCGAAAATTTTGAACCATATGATTATGATTCAGATACAAAACAGATAGAATTAGATCGCCCAATAACAGGAAATGATATAAAAGACAATAATTTAACCATAAAGGTGTGCAACCCGACCCGATCCGAAGGTTGGGAATGGATAAGAAGTTGTCAGGTATGGGTCGGGTACGAATTCTAGCTTTTTTTAAATTACCATCATATGACTGTGTGTGAGACAGTTATGAGAACGGATGATCATGCGCATTTATGAATACGATGTAACATAACGAGTTTTATGCAAATTGAGGTTTTAGGCTGTTTTTCACCTAATATTAAAAAATTCACTACTCACTCAAAAAACATTACAGCAAGTTCAAAACTTCAGAATGTAGAGTATTGAGGCTCTTCTGCATCCTGTTTATTGAAATCTTGTGTTTTTCGGTGAGAAAAATTGTACGACCAATTATGTTTGTTAGAGAAAAGTATAAAAAATGACAGAGACGATATTTTCATGTAAAAATTTTTCTGGATGACTTGAACTTTGAGGTGTTTCTATAAAAGAAAATAAATTTAGAATAAAATTTGTTCTATCTGTTACTTGATGTTGGTGGAATTTAGTTAAAGTTTTTAAAATGAAAGAAAAGAAATTTGATTTTTAAAAGCGTTCTCTAGGAACCGCCCTAAGTAAGTGTTAAGAAACCTTGTCCTTTTACACATCGCATGACTTTTTTTGTTAGTTTTTGTTTATACATTTTTTTTCTGCCACATTTTGTACAAGTGATTCTTTCGTTCTTTACTATTGTAAATTGGTTTTCTATCGCCCAGTTTTTAAAGAACATCGTGGCAGACCTTTGAAAGACCATCTGCTGGATTCTCTGCAACAGACCTACACAGGTCTGCTCGTGAGAATTTTGCCTGCTGGGATTGAATGGCAGGCTTCTTAGCAGATCCTGTCATAATAATCTTTCTTTATAGGGTTGGAGTGTCAAATTTTTCAATGGGTATAGTCAGAGTATTTAAGAAAATATGCTAAGCCCTTAAGCCATATTAGAGACCAAAAAAAGAAGATGAAGATATTTCATGTATTACTTTTCAATAGGAAACAATAAATATGAACTTAAAAACTCCAACACATTTTATGCGGAGAATTATTACTACTATAGTAGTACTAATAAACTAGCTAAAACATCAACGTACGCCATTTGTTTGTTTATTATTTATTCGGATTCCCCTCGTTTCTGTGTCTTATTACAGATTGACTCTGTTTCTTAGCACAATCACTGTTTTTAAAACACAATCTATTTTAAAAAATTGAAAAAGCTCATCATAATCATGTGCAATTATAAACTCAGCTGGTTCTGTTATAGAGAGACAAAATCTTTCTTTTGTACGAGCTAAAAAGAGTTTCAGCCTTTGACAATTTACTGTTATTAGCTTTTCCCATGCTACAGGTGCGCTTAAACATATTTCGAGGCAGTTTTAGCTAATTGCTTTCTATTTTTGAAAAGAAAGCCAAGTAAAATAAAATGCAATATAGCGAAGAATTACAACAATTACGTTGGAGTAATATTAAAGAGGAGAATGATGTTGAAAAAGTGAAACGAAATTTTTGACTATTTCTCTTACTACGACTCGGCATTCAAATCAAAAAAGAATAACTGGTACGTGGACTGAGATAAAAAATCTGCTTATTTCGTACACTTTTTCGTTTATGAGCAACTCAAATTCATTGGATGAAAGTTTTGAACTTGAACCAAAATAAAATGAGATTTTATTTCCTGTTTTCAGGTTTTTTTAGACAAGCTACCACCATTACCGGGATATTCACAAAAGCAGTGTCCTTCATAGTGTATAATAGTGAATATCTCGGTAATGGTAGCTTGTCCAAAAACACTGAATCAATATATGCAAACCAGCATATTCTTCGAGAAGTATTGCTGCTGCAGGACACTCGGAGATCACAAAGATGTACTGAAAAGGTCCTTGGGTTAGGGCTGGTTAACGCAAAGTCGAGTTCCACCGCAACTTTCTGAAGATCGCAAAGCGATTTGCTCGTGCTAATATTCCTCATTTTTATGAGTGAATTTAGCATCGTCCAAAAATGTACTTGATTGTATTAACTCAAAGACACGATCCTAACTCCTTGTTTTCTTTATTTTTTAAATAAAATAACAGTCGTTCAACACGTGAGCGATGTCGAATTTGGTTTTCATTAATAAAAGATCCATATTGTCATTCAATAAGCTGAAATAATACACCCACTCAACTTCGAAGTTCAATAGTTTTTATGGTGCGGTGAAAAAGTTTATCTTCAGCATTTTCATACAAGTCTCTGATTATCAGCATTCTCATTCAAATTGTTCTTCCTCATCATCAGGATTTTCTAGAAAGTAGAAAATAATCTTTCGAGTTGGTAAAGCTTTTCCATCCAATTCGATCGATTCGACATGATTTCAAATAAACAATAACGTCTATTAAAACTAAATTTTGCCTGTATCGAAGCTATTTCTTTTCGGCTAAGGTGTTTAACGACGAGGAGGCCGATGATGATGAGGATGACGTAGAAAATTTTGGCAATTGCGGCTGTTGTTGTTTGCACGGAGAGTTATTTTTTAAGTTATTAAAAAGTATATTTTAAATCGAATCAATCACACGGTAAGAAAAACAAAATCACATCTTCCTTTTATGCGGGCTGCGAAACGTCGGACCAGTTCTTTAGAGGATCCTGGCACAGTTCGGTCTCTTCCATCAAAAACTGACTTAGTCGCTTTCTGTTTAGCTAATATGATACGTGATTCAAAACACGATTACGAACGTGTGATACAACAATCGACAAAGACTATTGAAAATATCAAAAGAAAACATGAAAAACAAATTATGCAACTGAATCAACAACAACAACAACAGCAAGCTTTGGAGAAAAAAGTCGAAATCGTCGACGATAAAGACGTAATAATGGCGAATAAAAATCGAGAAATACTGCAACTTGAACGAGACGTATGCGACCTGAAATCACAAGTCAGACATATCGAGCACAAGTTATCAGCCAAAGAATCCGAGCTTACCATCACAAAATTGCAATGCGAAAAGACTGAATTAGAAAAGAAATTGGAATTAGAACAGAAATCGAAATCAGAAAAGAAATTGGACGAACAAGATGTATAATTTACAAAAATGCAAGACAAATTGTTAAAAATACAAGAAGAATTAGCAAGAACAGATCTTCGTAATATTCGTTTGACTCTCATCCTGACTGCAATAATCGGAATTATTTTCGGCTGGCTCTGCCACGTCTTCATTTCAGGTAGGTATAAACAATCTTTGTTTTGCTAACGGGATATTTCTTAGAAAACTAGCAAGAAACCATTGTAGAATATTATTATTTTTCTTAGTAAAAGATTAGCAAGAAATAAATTTAGTTGACATGCACAATGTACTGTGGAACATTCTATACACGCTTTTATTTATCAATGGCATTTTTCGTTTTGAACCTGTGGAATTTCTTTGTTAAACGAACTTCTTTATTCTGTTGAATTGATTTGATTTCTGTTGAAAAATGAAGAATTTAATAAATATAAATGTCCGCGATTCAAAAGTCTTTTATTTACAACCACTGGAATATCGAGCGAGGATCGTTTAAATATTCAGTCAAAAATAAAACAGAATGGTGAGTGTACCTAGCTTGGTGCGGTACTCTTTTCAACTCAGCGAAGCTCTATTCATTCTTTTAGATGCAAAATTCAGATCGCATTTAACAGGCAATAGCACACATGTGCTTTGTGAAAAACCGGACCATAGAATAGTTCAAAAATATAAAAATTATCCGTTAATGGTACAATTCGAATATTTCTTCTGCACTAATCCAACTGATATTCAAGTTTTCATTCAATAATTTCTAAAAGTCATCGTCAAAAAGAATCGAATATTAATTAATATAATTCGACAACCTTTTCTTACTTGATAAACAAGCTCTAAATTAGATCGTTGACCATAAGAAGGTTGCACACTAGGTCTGAAAACAAATAAATAAAAGCGTGTATAGAATGTTCCACAGTACATTGTGCATGTTAACTAAATTTATTTCTTGCCAATCCTTTACTAACAAAAATAAAAAAGTATTAGTAGTTTTGAAACGCCTTATCCATCCAAATGTGTTGAAATTCATGGGAGTTTTACTGGATAAATATAATTAAGTAAGTTTTCTTATTGTTATGTTTGTCGCTGCATAGAGTTTCATATATGTATATATTTTTATATTCTATTCTACTTTTGTTATTTTTACCATGTTTATCTGTTTATTGCTCATTCGGCATTAGAACAAATCTGCCACTCGTTTATTTCTTTTCTTTATTTAAAAAAGACTAGATACGATTTTCCGTTTCACTGATGTGGCATCAACAAGTTGATTGTCTGTTCTACCATTCATCAAGTGAATTTTTGAAATATATCGTCATAAAATGAAAATGATAGAATATTAAGGACTTAACGGACAGCAGTAATATACATGTTTGAATCTGTTTTTCAACACCAATACTTCTAACAAACATATTTCTCATCGAAACAGCTTAAATCGGATAATTTACAACTATTATACTTGTATCAGACGATAGAGAACTCAAGATACAAGGTGAACTAAAAAGACTGGAAAAGGGAGAATATAATGGTGATGAATAAAGAAAAACCCACATATGTAAACTCCCCCATAATAGAAGACCATCCCCTATTAGAAGACCACTGGCGATTATATGACTTGAAAGCCAAATAGAACACCAGTGGTCTTCTATTATGTCCGCAAGAAAAATCGGAAAATGCCCTATACCTATAGGGGAATTTTCGAAAAAATTTCGCCAAAAAGTGCTTTTAATAGGGGACGGACATCAAGTACGTAAGGTTACCGTTGGACTACTAGCAGGCGACAAAATTTGACCGCAACAGAAGACCACCCTTTAGAACTTGACTTGAGAGACAAAATAGAAGACCAGGTGGTCTTCTATTATGGGGGGTTGGGGGGGGTTACATATACCGCGCTCCAATATTTTTTAAACGTTCAAATATCGGTCCAAAGAACCGAGTGGTACAATAGTGGTACAATTCGAATATTTCTTCTTCACTAATCTAACTGACATCCAAGTTTTCATTCAATAATTTGTAAAATTTATCGTCAAAAAGAATCGAATATTAATTAATATAACTCGACAACCTTTTCTTACTTGATAAACAAGCTCTAAATTAGATCGTTGACCATGAGAAGGTTGCACACATTATGCTTGAAAACAAATAAACGACTCATTTTCGATCTAAAGGTATGAACAGAATAAAGAA
>CAJNOQ010004323.1:0-17772 GCA_905250885.1 Didymodactylos carnosus | reverse complement strand
GATTTGATCGGATCAATAGTTTTTGAAATATTGATTTAAATGTATGCCAAATATGGATTTTTGCGGGGATACCTACTCGCAAAAAGTCGGAGGCTCGATTTTCACGATAGAGCTATAGTTCCTTGGGCAAAGTTTCTTAAAACGACCCGTAGAACACCGCTAGGATAGGTAAAACATCGATTTTTTTTGCTCCCTACAATTTGACCCGCCCTAGTATACGTACAGAGTCGTCCCAAACGAGGGAGGGATTGAGCCCCCCCCCTTTCAATTTTTAGAAATATCTGAAAATTTAATTTTTGTTAAGCATTAAAAAGTTAAGATAAGCTACAATGTAGTAGTATGGTACCTTTTTTTCTGCTCGAAGTTATGTCATTTTATACCTGCCTCCTCCCTATAAAGTTGAAGAGATTGGGACGTCCCTGCTGTACGTATGTACATTTCTTAGCGCAGAGATTAGAATAGCTTGAATTCGATTTCTGTCGAATAATAGATTTTCTTTTCTCATATTTGCCTATGATATTCACTTTGTCAAGTATACAGTATGTACATGAATACGACTGAACATGCTATGCATGATTATTTGGAAACAGCATCTGATATAATTCTTATATGAAATTTTTTATAAAACATTCATTAAATTATTTTTTTTTGATTAATAATTTTCTGCTAAATATGTACATATATCTTCTCTGTTCAATAATATTTTTATTTGCCTGAGGTATCATTTAGTCGATAATAAAAAGTGTCCATCTGCGTATGGAGATATTTATTGTTCTTCTGTCACATGCAGTGTTATAGAATATTAAAATCTGAAAACATGTCATTCACTATACGTATATTCTTATCGATATCGAGATCAAAAAAGAAGATATATTCTCAGTATGATACAAATTAGTCTATACAGTATTGGTAGATCGATGACGTTCATCAAAACATATGATGTGATAATATTCAAAATGATAAACGATTTCAAATATTCAACTTTTTACTCAATACTAAAACTTGTCAAGAATGTGAGTTACAATTAAACATGAAAGTAAAGGACAGGCCTGAGCGAGTCTGGGGGGAGAGGGGTGCAGGATCGAGTCCAATATTTTTTTCAAATGTTTTTGGTTGTCATTATTTATATTTCTTTTCTCCTATGTCTTACAACACATCACATATTAATATTATCATCATCATATTATAACAGAAAAAGTGACATAAGTAAACTTCTATTGTATATCCCATACTGATATTGAAAAACTAAAAATTTTCCTGTTGATTTATGTAAGAATTTGAATCGATCGGACTTCAAACATGAAAAAATCTTCAGTCCGGACTCGAACTTGTCCAGCTCTGATGAATAACGTATGAGTCATACGTATGAGTCTAATAAAATTTCAGAAAAATACTTTTAGAATAATGTTAGGAAAAAGAGTATTAGATATCTAACAAATACGATAATCGAGTTATTCATACACATCAAAGGAAAAACAATCTTAGAAAAATTGAGATCGAGTGTACAATTTTGGATAGATTATCCACATCGTTATTGATAAAATTATTATTTCTTTTTCGTCTTCAATTTTAATTGGTGAGTAATAATTTAAACGTCTAGTTTTTTGACTTTCTCACGTTTTTTTTTTTGATCTCTAAAAGTCTATTAGCGATCATCAGCGTTCGATTTTATTCTTTTGACAAGTGATCAAAATTTTTCTAATGTGTTTATTAGTAAAGAAAAGAAGAAGCCCACCCTTTGTTTTTACATAAAATAATTGTTAATTTAATCAAATATACCGCATGTGTGACTTTTTTTAAGTTGAGTATAAACTCGAGCATTCATCCTCTTCTTTTTTTGTTTTTTTATTTTCACAATATAGTCTGATAGAATGGATTAACGGAAAAATATTTTAAATATTTCAATTAAAATTCATAATTAAAATGTTAATTGAGTTTATAGTGAAAAAAAAAAAATGAGCTTTTTTTGACACTCATTTATTGTTGAAAAAATGAAACGCTAAAGTATTTTCTGAAATAGTATAGTTGTTTTCTCTCAACATGATTAATCAGTACATTTATTATTTAATTAGAGTAGGATCACTTTCAACATGAAAAATATGTAAGAATAGTTGAACGAGATGACATTGAAAACTATTTCAATTATTTATCTAAACTCGAATATTTCCTTATTTTGCTAGCAATTTCTCTTATTTTCTTATTTCATATTTAGCCATATTCGAAACTTTTATTCAAATCATGATTAAAATAAATTTTTCATTAATACAAATACAATTGTCTAATTTTGATCGTAGAAAACACATATATATGTTAAAAAAATCGATATACAAAATTATTATCCTATCAGACAGTATTCTAATTTGGGATCAATTCTCACACTAATGTCAGACAATATCTTAGAAACAAAAAAATAATAAATCATCATCATCATCATTATCATTATCGATATTATTTGAGCAAATAATATTCGTTTTCGTTTCGGTTATTATTCAAAGAAAATAGAAGGTGTTAATTTCTATTCGAGACATACTAATTTTTGTTGTCTGAAAAGAATGAAGAGAAGAAAAAAAAAATAATATATACATATAGTTCAACCAATAGAATTCAACTTTTGTTCAACGATTTTATATATATATATATATATGTATGTAACAGAAGAGTACTATTCATACAATATCTTATTCTATTCTATACTCTTCACTCTTCTTAAACACATCTCTTCTATATTGTTAGACTTCGTCTTTCGTTTTTTATTTATTAAAATGTTGAATCTAATGAAGTTAACACTTCTAATTATGTTTATATTCGTTTATGTAAGTAAAAATTTTCTAAACTTAAACTGTACCATTAGAATTATTACATTAATCCATTTTGTATTTTTTATTCTACGAAAAAAATAATAAAAATGTTTGATTTGTCTTTTAGAAATCATTTGCTAGTGGAAAATTTGAATTACAATTAACTCGATTTCAAAATCATGATGGTTTAAATTCAAATGGTTCATGTTGTTCTGGTCCAAATTTATTTTTTACTTGTTTACAACCATGTAAAACATTTATACGTCTATGTTTACGTTATGTTAATCCTACTATTGATGATATTAATAGTCGTACAATAATAACAAAGAATTCATCAAATGCTCTTTTATCACCTGATTCATGTACATTTGGTTTTCATGAAACACCGGTATTAGGTGGTAATAATTTATATTTTACAGAAACATCAACAGGACAACCAAATATATTTCAATTACCATTTAATTTTAGTTGGATGGTAAGTAATTAAATTCATTAAATTAATATTTATCTTTATTTTACTATTATTTTTATCTTTTTTATTTTTTTAGAATGATTTTGTTCTTCAAATTGATTTATTTAATGATAAAACGTATGATGGTATTACATTTCCAGGTAGTGAACGTGAATTAATATTTTCAAAAATAATGCGTTCATCACTTCACGTTGGTTCATCGTGGTCCGAATCATCATCATCGGATTCTTTTAAACATGAATTAGAATATAATTATCGTGTTGAATGTGAACAACATTTTTATGGTGCTCAATGTTCAAAACATTGTCGTGAACGAAATGATGATTATGGACATTATACATGTACAAAAGAGGGTGATAGACAATGTATGCAAGGTTGGCAAGGTATCAATTGTCAAAAAGGTAAGAAAGGAGAACATTAAATTTTTGTTTTTTTGGAAAAGATCAATTTCTTTTCTTTTGTCATCAAAATAAGAAGAGCAGCTGAAAAATATACTTTAGAAAATAGAAAAACAAAAAAATAATGATGTGACTTTTAACAGATGAGACAGATGAAACTAATTGTTTGACAATTGTCTATAGAACAAAACAAAAAAAAAATCTGAAAATCGTATACACACTTTTAAACATAATGAATGTTTGTAAAACAATTGTATAGTTTCTACAGTTAATTAGATATGCTCTATGAAATAGTTATCACACTTAGCTGACAATTATCCACCTTCCTATGTATTAGATGGATTTTTTGTCTAATAATAATATTTGTTACTAAAGAAGTCAGTTTTTAGAAAAAAAAAATGATTATTAAATAATCTTTGTTTTTCTTCTAGCTGTATGTTCATCCGGTTGTTCATCTGAAAATGGTTATTGTACTCAACCTGGTGAATGTAAATGTCGGGCTGGATGGTCTGGTTTAGACTGTAATCAGTGTGCCGTGTATCCTGGATGTGTCAATGGTTATTGTACAGCACCGTTTACATGCGTGTGTCATGATGGATGGACTGGACCATTTTGTAATAATTGTAAGTATTTAAACACCATTTGTATAAGAGACATGAAAATTGATAATCTTTAATCTATTCGGTTATTTTAATTTCATTCTTTTTTTCTTTAAGTATTAAATACTTGTGCTTCTCGTCCTTGTTTACACAATGGACAATGTACGATGATAGGCAGTGGTGCTCACAAATGTACTTGTACTCCATATTTTACTGGTGAACATTGTGAAATATCCTTGTTAACATCGGCAGCTATTTGTGAAAATAATTTATGTCAAAATCAAGCTACATGTATTCAAGAACATGAAACATATCGATGTATTTGTACGAAAGGATTTAAAGGTGTTTTGTGTGACGAACAAGAAGAACAAATGCAGCCAAAATGTCCATTATATTGTCAAAATGGTGGTGTATGTACATCATCGAATAACAATTTTCAATGTGTTTGTCCATATGGATATCAAGGAATTTTGTGTGAAAGAGAGTCAACATTGACAGTGAGCGGAGGATGTTCAAAATATCAATGTTATAATGGTGGCACATGCCTGGTCAAACAAGGTGATAATTCAAAACCAACATGTTCATGTATCGATGGATGGCAAGGTAGATTATTTTAATTTTTTTATTACAAATTGATGTTTAGTTAAACCCTCCTGACATTGGCAGAGCTACATAATTCTTGTAAAATGTTTTTCAACTTGTGCTGATCTTCAACAAGTAATTTGATCCTTGTAATTGTTTAGGTGCTGATTGTCGTGAACCAATCGATTATTGTCAAACATCACGTCCATGTCGTAACGGTGGCATTTGTTCATCTTCTCCTAACAAAAGTTTTCAATGCCATTGTTCATCAAAATATGTTGGACTCTATTGTGAAATTGATTTAACTCTTATCCGTCCATCAAATTTTCGTCAAAATCACTTTAATTTACTACCTATTATTCTTTGTATTATTCCCGTACCCATTATCTTAGTAGCCTTCAGTATCATCTATTATTATTATTATCGACGAAAACAACGAACAACCGAATGTGAACAAAAATATTATCCTAATCTCAATTTAGATATTGAAAAATCTGGTACATCACAAATTTGGGCAACAAATTTATTGAAATCTGATATAATGGAAGAAAAAGTATGTGAGAAGAAAAATATGAATTTAACATTAACAACACAAATATTTCAAAAAATACCGAAATTAGATTCATCATATGAACCAAATTTAAAATTATCATATGAGAAAAAAGAACTCTCTTCAAAAACAAATTATGACATTAAACTTTCTCCAAATGATATTGCATCTCTCGTATAGTATTTGTATGAATACTAAAAAGTTGAATACGATATTGCATATCTTGTGTAGTATTTGTCTTCCCGGTTTTCAAAACAGTGATGAACTTATACATAATTTATAGCCTATACAATATGTTTTCCAATAAACGAAAGGTTTCAATAATCGAGTGTTCTATTAAGCATTTTGATTATCGATTTTTGTTTTGTGTTAGTCATTCAATTCTGTTTCTTATGTAATGTTTATTATCTTATTCTTCGAATTGCTCTTGAACTATGTCAAATAGATATTGTATAGTCAGATTTCACTAATGAACTTTTGTAAATATATATATCAATGCTTTTTAATATATTAATAAGTGAAGAAAAACAAATCAATTAATGTTGATATGGTCATCATATCGGTTAACTAAGATTCAAAATGGGGCAAAGTAGAATAAAGTAACATCCAGTATGTCACATTAATTTAGTCTGTCGACAAAAAGAAACATTATAATTGCATAACATTTTAGTTTTAATATTAAGTAATAGTAATGACTTTTTTTTTATTGATACTACAGTATAGACATCGCCAACATCTTCCTTAATCCAGATTTTTTTACTATAAAATTTCTGAGACTAGTAATTTTAGACTTGGTGCTTCGTTCACAGACTAAGACAGTGAATTGTGTTAACTCTTTTTGAGTAATTTAAACATATTTATATTGGTTTAAGCTATTTTATTTGAGAAAATATAAAGTATAGGGCTCTAGTGTTACTAATTCGGCATTGCCATTATAGAGTAGACACAAGGCCTGCGATATACAAAGAAGACAGTCTCGAAATTGAATGAATAAGTTAGTAAATTAGTTAGTAAACAGTAAAATAAACAGACAAACTGGTTGCTTTCGAATTACAGACAGTTTTACGAGTAGAAAAACACTTGGAACTTCAATAAAATATAATTTTACTATGTAATATTATTTATATTTTGCAGACGAATAGTCGAAAAATACAGAAATGTATAAAAAAACATAACTTTTGTAGTGTTCTTATGCCATCAACATCAAGAAATATTGCACTAGGTCAACAGAGTTGACAAAAAATCATCCAGCATAACTTATTTTGTTGTTGTCGCAGGCGAGTAGATGAAAAGTGATGTTCTATCTACTCAATTATTACTCATGTGTATATGTCAACGTTGTCAAAGTCAATATTATTTCGTTTGACCGCTTTTTTTCTTCTTCATAATAAAGCCGATAAAGAGGATGTAACACGTCGATGGATTTAGTCAATTTTAATAATTTTTTGTTTTCTCTTTGAGTTAATTTGACTATGTTCTTTTTCTAGGTGTGGATCAGGTGTTTTTATTCGCGTTAAAGACGTTTAGACATGTGTCGAACGGAAGAGGAAATGTTCCGGATACAATTAAAAATCATCGATAGATAGATCTGTAAAGCGGTCATATTTCAGAAAGACATGGCACTTGGACGTTGAACGAGTCATAAAAAGAAACATTTGCATTTAATGATGATTCGATCATCATTATAAACGTATCTGATGAAATTTTTTGCCATTGGAAAAAAAATCAATTCAACTAACGTTCTAAACTTATCGATGTAAAGTAACTTTAAACCGCAGTAGACTAATTTTATTTTTTCTTGTTTCTTTCTCTGTTTACGTATCGTTTATTCATCAACCATAATGTATTATGTATTTTAACTAATAATTAACGCTTTATAGAAGAAAGAATGTCAGAAAAAAAAAGCCGCTAAACATTTCATATAATTGAGACAAAATGTCTGAAACTCAAATTAGTCGGCGCCAACAAGTATTCATATTGTACAGACCATATTCTTCTTTGAGTATCAACAACATTTCATAAATATGTTTAATGAAATACAAAGATAAAAAATAAGAATACTTTTTAAACTGTTTTTAGTTTATTCTAAATGTTATAAGTAGGTATATACCAGTTTTTAACTGGTGTTGGGACATTCAGACAAATTCCTATCTATCAGTTATCACGATTTGCTCAGAATCGCGAAACATCTCATTTTGTAGAAAAATGTTTGCTCTACAAAATGCATTTGTTAAAAAATTTCCAAAATCATTTCTAAGAAAACTCAGAACATTCGAAAATACATTAAATCATGGAAAAAAAACCGTTCGAACAGTTTTTTTTTCTTGATTTTGTGCATTTTAGAATGTTCTTAGTTTTCTTAGAAATGATTTTGGAAATTTTTTAACAAATGCATTTTGTAGAGCAAACATTTTTCTACATAATGAAATGTTTCACGGTTCTGAGCGAATTGTGATCACTGATGTATAGCAATTCTTCCGGATGCCCCAACACCAGTTAAAAACTTGTGCATACCTACTTATAATGGATAAGTAAAAGTTAAGATATTCTTTATCTTTTGTATAGGTAAACGTGTATCTAACTGCATATTAGAAATTCGATTGAATGGATATTAATTAGAGTGACTTTATAGGTGTGAATGTTATGACTCTTCACATCTAATGATGTCATGAGTATCAAAATCTGAGTCAAGAAATGTCTCATAGCACTCATAGCACTTGATGTCACGAGAAGTAAGGCAACCCATCGTCATTTTGAAATATAAATGAGCAAGATTATTTCTTGACTTTTTCTTTCATTGTATTTTTATTTAAGGTAGAAAATCATATGTTGTATTACTCTATGACATCAAGTATTATTTCTTTTAATTAGATCATCATCATCATCCATAACTTGATAACTGCTTATAGTTAAAAATCTTATCACATATTAATAATGAAACCACACGAACACTTCGTTATCACATTCATTTTAATTATTTGACACACATTCCAGAAAAGAACACCATCACGTATAGCCACAGGACATAGAAACGACGTAGACCTATTTATTATTTGACTACATTTTTTTTTTCTCCTGTTGTTGTGTCAAAATATGTAAAATAATAAAAAGAAAGAGAATCTATTTATACACGAGGGATATTAGGGAGAAAGTTAGTCATATTTGACACAAAACAATGTCAAAATTTGACGAAGGTTGTAAATGATGCAATCACCTGCAGCAAATAGATACTATAATAATAAATAGAAAATGCGTATCATTTTGACACAAATAAAATAAAAAAAAACGGTAGGTTTTATTATTCTGTACAGTGAATCTTCTTATTGGATATAAGCGTAAACGTTTCATTTAATTAGTCGTACATTTTTTTTATCAATCAATAAATATGCATATTTAAAATTGTTAATCGTTTTGAATATTACAACATCACATGTTTCAGACTAATTAATATCATACTGTGAAGACTTTTTTTTACAAATGTTAACCATAAAAATGATAAAAAAATGAATAAAAAGGGCATAATATCATCAGAATATTGTACATCTAGAATGGTACATTAGCTTCCGTTAGACATAGAATGTCACTTTTGAAGAATCTCTCTGACTATCGGATATTATTTCTATTAGCAGAACTTTTATCGATTGTTTTATACATTTAACTTTGAACTGATTTATTTATCAATGTAGGCTTCTATCGTGTTATCCATAAGTAAAATGATCTTTACTTAACAAATTATTTAAAAATGAGTATGTTTTTTTCTTCAAGAGTCAATTGCTATTACTGTCGTTATTGTTCTATTACATTATAATCTCTCTCTTTCTATTTGAATAAAATAGATGAAAGACATCGGCACTCGTGCCTATTGTCGATTTCATTTATTATTATTAATGATGACAACAAACATAAGGTTTCATATATTGATGATTTTTTTAACAATATGATGATGTATATATATATATATATATTGGTGACGAAAAACGAAGAGGAACATTTCGGCTACTTAAAATAGGCGTATTACGTGCATCAATGAAAAACGATCGGCCTTATCGAAATTTGATCAATACAATTCTGACGACATGTTTGCAGTTAACATATGGACAGAAAAATAGCTTATTGTTTTAATACTATTCAATAATTATGATACTCTAAATGTTAATTGTAGAGGTTTGTATAGGGACCGTTTTATATAACTCGTCTGAACACGTGATTCTGTAATATTTCGGACGAAGAGACGTCCGACGCTCGTGTAAAGAAAAGTGTGTTTAACAAAATGACATATCTCATAGTTCTGTAGGATTTTTGGTGAAAGAGTCCACGCAAAAATATGCAACACGTCTCTTAAAAAGTTTTCTTTTTTTAAATAATATATTGATATACTTTCATAACAGAGAACTCTAGAAAGGTGTGAAATGTACTATTTTGTTGAGCACACTTTTCTTCGCAAAATGAGACGAGCTTCGAACGTCTCTTCGTCAGGAAGATATAAAAATGCAAAAATCGCGTAAAACGTTACAGAATCATGTGTAACGTTGAATGATAAAAATACTTTAAACTTTTGATATTTTTCCATCTTTTCTACAGTAGCCTAATACGTATTTTGTTCTTGAGATGACAACCTGCCTGTTTATAATCATTACCGTCACGACATGACACATCCACACGTAAAAATCAATTAAATTTTTTATCAATCAAAACAATTGAATCATCTAGTCCCTAAACAATAAAAATTAATTTTTGTATACATTTTTTTCATATAAGAGAAACGTGTTAAATAAACATATGGTTTATGAATGCATGCATGAACAAAACATACATACCATTAAACTAACCTATCTAAAAATAAATGATAGAGACAACGTACAGAACCTTTTTTAACGATGAATGTGATCTGTACCAAAGGTGTTCGATCTGCATTTCTACAATAAAATTATTTTTTCTTCAATTGACATGTATATTTGTTTTCTCAATCAGATGATACATTTTACTGTAACAATAATTATCAGTTTTTGAGCTTCCTATTATCGATCAAGTAAAGAAGCACTTTTACTCTCATTATAGAAGATATATTTAACATGTGTCGCTTTCAAAACAACAAAACAAAAATTTTAAAAGCTTCTATATTGACACCGGCGGTAACAAACAAATTGACATCAAACGTTATCAGTTTTTGTTCTCTTCTTTATGTGTGTTCGGTAACACTTCATTATACACTCACACATAATAATCTACTTTTTTGACTTAAATGATGAGTAAATGTACGACATATTATTGTAACAGAATAAATAGGTGTACCCTTTCTAAGTATAGCTAACGTATTGAAAAAGAACTTTCACATCTCTGATACGAATCTTTCAGTTTCCAAAATCGATCTATCTTGTCTATATTTCTGGCAATTTTTTGATACATACTGAATGTGGTCCTGAGAAACTTATACATGGTTAGAATTAGCATTAAAATGTGATCAAAAACAAAATTCAAACTGTTTCTGAAATTATAAAATATATTTATCGAAAGTTTTTTCGAAAATGAAAAAATTTTTTTTTCTGAATGAACTCTTGAAATTTATCAGCTAAGTATAACAGTGGCAAATATGACGGTTAAAAACTCAGAAAATCGATCACACAGTTACAAGAAAGAATTATAAACTACTTAGAGTAGATTTTTCAACCCGTTCGATTTGACAGTGTGGAAACATCCGAGTCAGGATATTGGAGGTGATCTTTACTGGCTGAGAGTTTCATCTGGATGATCTTATAGTGTGTGAACTGATAAGAGCAGCTATAACGCATACACAACTAAATCAATACATCATATAACAGTCAAAAAAAATTGACCATGTCTTGATCACATTTTACTCGAAGAACGTGTCCTGTTCATATAAATTAAAAACTAGTAGCAAAAACTGTGACTTCACAGTGACGTCTACTAGTATTTTTAATTTTATATCGGGATAGGAGCAAGAACAACTACAGCGGTACGTATATTTAACGTATTGCATTAAAACTACTTAGATACAATAACGATACTTGCGCACTAACTTATTCAACAGTAGTCTTACATTTCTTACATCAAAACGAAATAGACTATAAATTCTACTAAATATTAACACTCAAGATAAGTGAAATAACTACTTCGATAGTAATTATCCACAGTGGGAAACATATTATACAGCATTCTGGAACAATCATATTCATAAACGTGAAGATTCTTGTTCAATGATTATAGTCATGAAAATTAGCAAAAATCAGATAGATTTATCTGTCAGTTTAGTGAAGAACTAATTCATTTGCAAGAATCAGGTAATTTTCATACGCAATTTTCATGACAGAATATGACAGTGGATGTTAGTAGGCGAGGATGATTGCTAGTTTCATGGATCAGAATGTGAAAGTAGAGAATGACAACGATTGGTAGAGTTTGAGATTTGTATATTTAATTCAAAGTTTTCTTTTAGGTGATATTGAATAGGGATGCGATCCGATTCGTTCAAAGATGATACGTGATGCACAAACTGGGACAATGGCTGAAACAACATATTGTTATAAACATATTCATTTGGCACAAAAGCCACCACAAGAGAAGCCAGTTAATACTGACTATGCTGATAGATATTGTAATGTTGCAAGATTGTTGGAAAAAAATGTACATTTGATTGAATTCTGTAGTGTATGTGTTACACTTCTAGATTAGAACAGTATACCCGTCGATTGACGTCATATGGTGTCACTGTCACAATGTGTAGAATAAAAAGAACAAAACTGGGAGTGACTATAGGCATATGACGGTTGCTTAAGCTAATCGTCATTAGCAAATGGAGAAAATAAAATCCTGCCTCTATTCATCCCACTCAACATACTCAACCTGCTCAACATATTACAAACAGATGACTTTTAATAGAAAAATATTAATTTTTTGATTATGTCTCATCTAATGATGTATACCATTTCTATCAAAGTGGTATTGCACTATTAATAACAGAAGGAGAAGATAATTCTTAAAGATTCCTTCTTTTGTTACTCTATTGAATGAAAATTTGTATGTCACGAAAACTCATCACCTCTCCAAACTTATAGAAGTTTGGAGAGATGATATCCTTTGTGTCTAATTTTATTAACTAGATCCAGGCGAAGACAAATATTTGTAACCTTCATGCTAGAAAATAAATCATGCGTTTCAAGATGACTCAAATGTGATTGTGATTTATTTCTCCGTCCGTATAGATAAATGCTTTAAAGGTATATTTATAAATATGCTTTTATTATTGTAAACATATTAGAATCTTAACAAAAATGGGTAATAGAAAATCTCATGTAAATGCAGTTAACTCATTTACAACTTTACAAGCGTTGCAAGTACCTGATGCGCCATCTGTTGATCAAGAACGATCGGGAGAAGATCGAAATGAAGAGGATGTTACGTTAATATGGCTTGATGTACAACGAGATGCAACAGATGAAGAAACAAATAAAATGAAAGCAATGTTAAGACTAATTAATGATTATGTCCTCTTCTATCAAGATCAAGAAACGTGTTTAGAATACGTTGGAGTAATTCAGAAAGAAAAAATATTTTTAATATTATCCGGATCAGCATCTTTGCCATTTCTTGAATTGGTTCACGATTTAAAACAAGTTGATTCAGTTTTTATTTTTGGTCAATATCATGAAGAAGATCGAATCGATTCACTAATGGTAAAATATCCAAAAATAATCGGTATTTACGATGAAATTTATCAATTAAGACTAATAATACGAAAAACAATGGATTTACTAGAAAAACAGACAGCTGCCTTCAGCTTATACGATCAAAAACAAAAAGCAACGCGAGATTTATCCAAAGAATCTGGTTCATTTCTATTTTTTCAATTATTTAAAGATGTTCTTCTAAATATGGAACAGACAATAGAGGCGAAACGCGAAATGATTGCAAAATGTCGTGATTACTATCGTTCAAATAAAAAAGAATTAGCAAATATTGAATCATTTCAGACAACATACAAAGCAACCGAAGCTATCCAGTGGTACACTAAAGATAGTTTTGTTTACCGTCTCATTAATAAAGCGCTAAGAACAGAAGATATTCAAGCTCTTTATACATTTCGTTTTTATATCATTGATTTGTGCACGAGTCTTGAAAAAAAATGTAAAGAGTTAAAAAAACGTCAAAAAGAAGAGGCAAATCCCATTTTAAAACTTTATCGTGGTTTAAAACAAACAAAAGAGGAAATTCTAATATTGAAAGAAAATGTCGGAAATTTAATGTCAACAAACGGATACTTATCGAGTAGTCGTCTACGGACTGTAGCATATGATTTTGCTAAAAAACCATCAAAACGTTCAGATATTGAAGCGGTTCTATTTGAAATTACTGTGGACATACAAGCAGTAGAAAAAATAATTTTAGCCGATGTAGCAGAATTCAGTGACTTTCCAAATGAAGCAGAAGTTCTATTCGATTTAGGTAAGATTTTTATATTCACATTTGTTTCTCTATTCAATTATTTGGTGTAAAATTACAGGTGCCGCATTTAAAATCGACAGTGTTAAATATGATGATGAGGATAAACTGTGGCTTATTGTCACATCAGCCACTGACAAAGGTGCCGAGTTAGCTAATGAATATATTGAATTTCAAAAGAAGAAAGTAGCTGAATCAAACATTGTTCTTATGTTTGGTCATCTACTCGCCGATATGGGAGAATATATCAAGTCGCAGCAATATTTTGAAAATGTTTTACGTGGAAGGCCGAATGATGAAGAAGTTGCATGTGTTTATCACAACATTGGACGTGCTCATCGGCTCAAAGGTGAATATGATCACTCTCTTGAAAATTATCAAAAAGCTTATGACATGCACTCTAACGCACGACCACCACGACTTGTATCGGCAGCAAAAACTCTAAACGGAATGGGTATACTATACAATGAAAGACATAACCATGACGAAGCGCTAAACTATCTGACGAGAGCATTGAAAATGTACGAAAAAGCTTTACAACGTAAACATGCGGATATTGCGGGAACATTAAATAATATTGGAAACGTGTATCGTGATCAGGGTCGTTATGATCTGGCGCTCCAATATCTAAAAAGAGCACAGAAAATAAATGAAGACACGTTACCTCCAAATCATCCGAATATCGCTCTAACATACAACAATATCGGCAATGTATACTACAAGAGAAGTGATTACAAAACAGCATTGGACTATTACAATAAAGCATTAAAGTTGAAAGAAAAAGCATTACCCGCTGATCATCCGGATATTGCACGTGGTTTAAATAATATTGGATTAGTTTATTATAGTAATGGTGACTACGATACTGCCCTAGAATATTATACAAAATCGTTGCTTATGTCAGAAAAATCATTGCCGGATAAACATCCATTTCATGAAACAATACAAACAAATATCAAACTTGCTAAAGAGAAAAGACCCGCAACCGAAAACGATATAATAGTAACACCATTATAAAATATTTCTTTCTAGTCATCAGAAAAATCGAAAAAATACTGAGTTTCTGTTTTCATTGTGAATCAATATTATTTAAGGGTCTTCTTTAATATCTGATAGGCTTTAATCAGATGTCAACGGGTATTTGTAAAATATACTGACATCCACCAAAAGTCCCGAATTAAAATCTGATACAGCCAACAGATAGAGTTCGGGGAGTGTAAATGTGTGCACTCGAATCCGAAGGTGTGTCAGTGCCAGTCAGAGCCTGAAATGAATCAAGAAAATCTGATTCGATTCTATTCGGGATAGCATTTTCGAATCCTAAATCGAATCTATGCGATTCGACTTAGCATTTCTGGAATCAAATTCGATTCGATTCGTTTCGGGCTCTGGTATCAGCTAAGTGACTAAGAAAAATCAGCAGTGCTACGAACAGTAAGTACTTTTCGTAGCACTACGCACTTTCCTTTACACTTACTTTGCTTTTTGTGTGCTCAAATATATGTGTAACAAAAGTACAGGTTCCCTTGAGTTTGATTCTTTAAGCACGTTGAACCAGCAACTTTTTCATTTCTTGAAGAAAAAGTAGTGAATGAAGACGGAATCACTTTGAGCCTTTCGTCTTTTTAAGACTGAGTATGAATGGCTAACGAGGGAACCTTCCCAAATGTACTCTCGTTTTTTTAACGAAATGTAGTGGGTTGTAGGTAATCTTCCTAGCCAAGTGAATCTAGTTGATCTGGAAAATCAGTTTACCAGAAACTTCGAAGGATCTCCAGAAACATTTCTAAACAAGTCACGATTGTAGCTCGCGAAATTCTGTCCAAAATGAGGCATCTCCCAGCTCTACACGACCTTTCTTTGCAAAGTTACAGAGTTTACAGGAAAAGCCCTAAATGTTCATTGTCACCTCAGAGCTACAGAAAGAAAATGGAAAAATGAATTTAGGGCTTTTCCTGTAAACCCTATAACTTTGCAAAGAAACGTCATGTAGAGCTGGGAGATGTTTCATTTTGATCAGACTTTCGCAAGCTACAATCGTGACTTATTTGGAAAAGATTTGGGGGATTTTGTAAGGTTTCTGGAAAACTGGTTTTCCAGAAATCGGCTAGGAAAGGCCTATGAACCCAAATGAATATTATATTCGAAATTAGCATGGTCGATTACCTACAACCCACTACATTTCATTAAAAAAACGAGAGTACATTTGGGGAGGTTGCCTCGTAAGTATGAACGTTCTTATACCTCCATGAGGGAAATATCTGAGGCCTCAATAACAGCGTATGGGATGGTTGAGTTTTTCACAAAATTGAAGTCAACAATATAAGAGAGACCCTTTGCAGATGTCAAAAACGTTTTACTAAAGCATTTTTAAGGATTTATTATCCGTCAACAAAAACGGTTCAATAGAGGGTTTTTGATGTCTACGATACCTTTTTTTGCAGCAGTTTATCAAACTATAAAAGGGTATCTGATTGGAACACTTTTCTAAACCCTTTTAGATTTTGTACACGACACTTCTTTTTTAGAATGTAGGGATCTTCCGACCAAGACTCCTAAAGCCTTTCCAGCAAAATAGTTTTGGCTGCCGTTCGGCCGCTTTAAATGCTGTAGAGTTTAAACCTCCAACAAAGATACTACTCATCGGTACGACCGTTTTTTGTAATAGGAAAAGAATTACCGCTTTGAACAAGTTATTGAAAAGTGTTGGTAACTGGTGGTAACTAATAGTTTCGGGTGTTTCTCCCGGTCTGTAAACAAAAAGTAAACTCAACACCAGTACATGGTTTAGAATCGCGAAAGTAAGCTCTGTCCAATGCTGGATCTTTCAGGATTGCGACATCCTCCTAAACACAACGGCAGGGTAAACACTGAGAGGTGCTTTTCATTTTTCACTTCGAGCGAATATCATAGGAGACTATTATTAAGAGTGAAAATTTACATTAAAAACTATTAAAAAATAATGAATAAATATTCATTTCAAAATACAGTATGGGTGATTGCGACATGAATAATTCGAGAACGGAATGAGCTATCGAGATCGGGTTTTCACATCGTGTAGTCAAGACCGGGATACATAATAATATGCAGAAAACAAAATTTTTGCGTGGATCTCTGGAAGATTTCTAAGTGAACCTCTGGGACACCAGCTTACAGCTTCAAAGTTTTACATAGAAATCTATCAGCTTTTTTCATATATAGATAATCCAGGATGTCCTCAACAAAATCAGATCCAAGCGACATTTCGAAAATCCATGGTTCGGGAGCTACGGGCGTTTTCTTGAAGCCTTAAGACTCCTCTGTCGCTACGTGTGGGATTGTCGGAAATTAATAAAAACATAGATTACCAACTATGCTGAATCCCGTGGCTACATTTGTTTTTCAAAACAGTTTCAAAAACCTAGTGAAAACGTATATTAGGGGGAATATCCCGTTTTTGCCTATTTTTGAGTAAAATTCAAAAATTCATAACTCAGTTAAGATCAATCCAAGTTATGTCAGAATATCAAGATGTACTGTATTTTACTTCCTCACTGACATACATACCAAAAGTAGAGAATTTCAAGCTCTACAAAATCTACTATTTGAATCTCTGACGAGGGAACCTCTCGAGGTGATTAAAAGCTTTTCGACTCAGACTATTTTCATCATGTAGGGAATAGTCAGCAGTGAAAAACCCCGAGTTGATTTGGACCCATGCGCCTTTTTGACGGAGATATGAGTTAATTAATGAAAATGCCATTTATAATAATTAATTAATAGCTCAAGACCATGATCAGCTAGGCGTCGGAAATTTTCACCACAGTTGAAGATAGATGTTGTCTACTCACTGCGACACTTTTAGGCTTATAAACCAAAGCTTTTGCAAGATATGAATTTTTTATGATTTAGACACTCTCTAGTGAAAATTCAACAT
>CAJNOQ010004322.1:0-17778 GCA_905250885.1 Didymodactylos carnosus | reverse complement strand
CGCGATCCGATGAAATTTAAGGGGGGTCGTAATGTGGCACAATGAAAAACCGAGTTTTCTGAAAAACTGGTGAACGGTAATACTTCAAAACTTGAAACAAGAACGAAAAAGTGCTCCATTGAGTTTCCGATCAGTTCTGAAAATACGAAGCCCTAGCGACTTTTAGTTTTTATTTCACAGCATTTCTACGGAAAGCCCAAAAAGAGGGGAGGGGTACCCTTAAACGTCCGAAAAAGCATTAATGCGCTCACATGAATTAATTTTTAACTCTTCTGCACTCAATAGGCCGCTCTTAAAACCTATGAACGTATTAAATTTACGAAAAACAGTTTTAATGCATTCGAATGCATTAAACGATTTCATGCATTTGTACATATTAACTTTTTAAGGCGTGTGAAAACATTAAACTAATCGGAATACATGTGACTTCGTTAAACGGAGCAAAAACTTTTTTAATGCATTTGAACGTGTGAAAAAATGTAAGAAGTTTAAGTGCGTTAATAAGGCGTAAGAAGTGGTTAATAAGGCATTCGGAGACGTTGAATCTGTAAAAGTGCATCAGAAAAATTAAAATAGTTAAGGCTCCAAAATACATTAACTTTCTATGCGAAGGCGTTAAAATCTTTTTTAATTTATTTAATGTGTTCACACATATTAAACGTACAAAATGTCGATTTTAATACCTTCAAAGGAAATTTTTTGTATAAAAAAGTCCATTGGGTATCTATTTTTTATCTTTATATTATTGTTTAAATGTCTTTTTAGCTGAATTTTTCTAATTTATTAGAATATTACATTTCATGTGGCCAAATTATAGATTAGTCAGTGCCAAGTTATAATAGATTCCACGTTTGTTCATCAATTCTAGATGTGTTCCTTGCTCCACGAGCCGACCTTGTTGGTTCATGACATAAATCAGCTTATAGTTCTCAATTGTTGATAAACGGTGAGTGATGGTAATAGTTGTGCAATTGTGCTCTTTTAAAGCATGATCAAGCGCTTGCTGTACAATCTAAAACAACTGAACAGTATCATTCACGTGCCGGTAATACAGCACGAAAAATAGCAAACCGTTTCATTTTGTCTATCCATTGCACTTGTTGCTTCGTCTAATAATAAAATTTTTGGTCTACGAAGAAGTGCACGAGCAATGGCAATCCGTTGTTTTTCACCTCCCGACAGCTGTGTTCCTTTCGTTCCCACATTAGTATCGTAGCCCTTCAAAATGAAGAAATAAAGAAAGAGGCAAAGTTTAGGAAAAAGTAGAAGAGTTATATTCAGTTGTGGCAATGATTGAATAAAATCATGTATATTGACTATACGAGCTGTTTGAATTATTTTATCCATCGTGGACGTTTCTTCGTCTTGACCGTAAGCAATATTTTCGCGTATGCTCAAATCAAATAAAACTGGTTCTTGTGACACTAGACCGATTTCAGATCTTAACCATTGAAGATTTAAATCACTTATTTTATATCCATCAATATACTATTGAAATGAATGTTATTCTTTTACTCAACAGATGACTGATAATGCCAAAACTTACCAAATTTCCTTTGTTGACATCGTAGAAACGTTCGATGAGCTGTACAATTGTTGATTTTCCACAGCCACTTGGTCCTGAAATTCGCAATCACAAACACATTTAAGTGCTCTCATATTTCATAGTGATGACATTCTCACCAACTAGAGCTATACGTTGCCTGTGTTCAATATTTAATTGAAATTTATCTAGAATTATTGCCTGCGGACGTTCAGGATAACGAAATTGAACAGAATCAAACTGGATATCACCATTGAAATATGCCTTTAACAAATAAATAAAAGTCATATTCAATCTACACAATGAAGAAAACATACAGTTGTCTTGCCGTGTGTTGAACAATTATTAATCGACGGTTGTCGATCAAATAAATGCATGCAACTTTGTATTGCCGTTAGTGATCCGCCCATGTCTTGTAACCTATATATATGAAGTTCATGGCTCAAACCAAAGAAAAATGAATAACAAACAGATCCGTTGACTCACAGTAACAGAAAAATTTCAATTGCATTTGTGGTAAAGAAGACAAAGGTAAAAATCCTTTAAATAAGATAACAGGATATTGAAATATATATGATAATTGTGTATAATGTAGAGAAAGCGAATCATTGACGATTCTCTCCTTGTGCTGATGATTATCCACACTCCCCGAAGAAGTTAAACATTCTTCAGCCAGATTCTTATGGAGTGGCTAATCGTCGACGAATGTAGAGAATTGTCGACGATTCGCTTTCTCTACGTCATATATATTACGTCAAAATGTTTTCAGATTTTATTTTATTTTCCTCAATTAGTATGACAGACAATGAATACAATAATGATAATATGAAACAGGATTGTGATATTGTAATTGCAAATGTAAACGCCGATAAATGTAGAAACATCTGTGATCTCCTGTAATGGGACATTATCTCTTTTAATTTTTTTGTCTGCATGATAATTAACTGCGAACATACTTGTACGATTGTTGTATCAACAGCGAATACTTTGACAAAAAATTATCTTCTTTTGTCAATTGTACAACTGTTCGGACATTCTGAATTGCCTCAATTGCTAACTAAAAAAAACTCAAAGCCTTAATAAAAAGTAATAGATCGGGTAATAAAAATAATATGCGAGTATGATCGTCTTAGCTAACCGTTCCAGCTTTTTCTGATAGAACATTTTGTTTTGTGTTTATTTTTTTCCTTGAATGTATTTCTAAATAACTATTTGCACTTAGAAGTAAAATAAAACAAACAGTAACCAATGATAATTGCCAGCTGAATATAAACCCAATTAATAAGCCGATAATAAATGTTGAAAGTACTTCAATGATCATACCAATCTGTGTTCCTGTATACTTAAAACAGAAAAGAAGATTGTGTAATATTCGTCAAACAGTATCCATACATCTTGGACTGTTAATGCATCCGATGATAAACGTTGACACAGAGCGCCCGTATAATTTTCTTCTTTGTCAAACCAGGCCACCTCCTGTTGTAACATACACTGAAATAATTTGATTCGTAAACGTTTTGTCAGATTTGAACCGGATATAGCAAAGCATATATTCTAAAATAAAAGAAACAAGTTAGTCTACTTATACTGTACTGTGATAGATAGACTAAGACTACTCTTACTTGTAGTATTTTCAAAACAAGTAGTAGAACAGCCAGTACAGCAAACATACCACAATAAAATAGAATATTTTTCTGTTGTTGTCTTTTGTTATTGGTACATGTTTTTAATATCTATATATAGAAACACGGTAACAAATTAACAGAAAATTAAAATCATATAGATATTTCATTACTGCGATTGTTTTACTATACATAATGGCTGAAATTAAATTCATTGAACCATTGACTACAGAAAAAAAACAGCCACACAATATATAAAACCATTCGGGGCTATTTAGCTTCAATAATGTTAAAAAAGGTCTTGATTTTTGGTTCTATCACAATAAAAATAATATTAGTAAGGATCTGAGATATATATTTTCATTACCTGACTTACACTGTTGTCGTCATTATTGTTCTTCAAACTTTCTTCACATGATGAGAACGATATACGGCGTGGATGGGTGTTTCTTATAGCTTTTAAAATGTGATGAAAAATCGAATCTCTGACATACATGCGAGTAGAGTTTATGTACTAGTTCGTCATGCTTACTTTCATCTTCTTGTTCCTGTTCAGGTTCATTGTTCTCATCAATAATATGTGTTTGAACCAAGTTGTAATATGGTCCACTATTATCTGACATTAATTCATTATGTGTACCTTGTTCCACTATTTGTCCCTTGTCGATAACGTAAATACGATCAGCGTTTCGTATTGTCGTTAGACGATGTGTAATTATGATGATTGTTCGATCTTTGCATGCACGATCCAAAGCATCTTGAACAAGATATGTATTTTCATTATCTAAAGCACTCGTTGCTTCATCTAATATAAGAATTTTCGGATTATTGATCAGCGCACGCGCAATAACAATCCGCTGTTTTTCACCGCCTGATAAATGTATTCCACGTTCTCCAACTAACGTGTTGTATTTCTAAAATTCAGAGAATATAATGAACGACAAATAAAATTAAGTGTTAGTAGAATACTCCCACATTAGGCAGTTTCATAATGAAATTATGTGCATTTGCTTCTTTTGCTGCTTCTTGAATTTCGCTTAATGATATTTTACTTTTATTGTCACTTCCGTAGAGAATGTTCTCATAGATTGTTGTGGCAAACAGAATCTGTACGGACAAAATACACATACAATATATATTTATGTTCAAATTTTACAGACAATTATTTCTAAAACTATGCTACATACAGGTTCCTGACTAACAACGCCGATTTGTTGTCTTAGCCATTTGATGTTGTATTTTGTAATCGGACAACCATCGATTCTAATTGTTCCCGATGTTGGCTCATAGAAGCGTAGCAGCAACTGAATACACGTACTTTTTCCTTTTCAACGAAAAAACAAAATCAGTAGTTCGTTTCTTTAGAAGAAAAAACACAAATGTGTCAACATACCACAACCACTGCGTCCTACCAAAGCAACTTTTTCTCCTTGACGAATAGTCATATTAAAATTGCGTAGTACATTCACAGTAGGTCGTGAAGGATATGAAAATTGTACATTAACAAAGTCTATGTCACTATTGCCAAAATTAGTCAATCCGTCATTAAACTTTGTTTCACATTGATTTTCCATTGACTTGAAAACAAATAAAATACAAAGAAATGAAATGACTTGTTCGATTACGCACGTATATTCCATTGTCATCGATGATTGACCAAACTTTTTGTGCAGCACCGTAACTCTTGAAATTCCATACAAAAGAAAAATAATGTATCTGGATGTTTCCGCACAGCTCTGTTCGTTTATACACAACATTTAGCGGAGTGGTTATCACTGTGTCTATCTTGTAGAGCATGTTGAGTAAGTATAAATTCGTACTTTAAAAACCTTTATACAAAGATTAGACCCTTAAGAATTTTGAAAACAGCAAGGCGCAGATCAATTCCTAATACGCCGTAGCCCCTATGGTGGGTCAGGGTGAGTCGTCAAGTCTATCTAGCTGTGTCTCACTAGTGATCAACTGTTCTAGATCTATGGATCGGGTTAGGTTGAGGCGTCACATCTGTAGTCAAAATATGGTACTAGATCTATGGGTCGGGTTAGATTGAGCCAGCATGAGCTATGAACAATAGGATTAAAAAGAAACTAATTAAAGCGGATCTTGGCACCTCTAGAAAGTTAATTTTCGTTCAAAAGAGTTTAGTTTCGATATAAATGGAGGATCATATCGCCTAGAGTATTTGCTACCAAAACCCATAAAACATCTGTCGATATCAACAGCTTCTAGAAGATTTTCTCGGAGTCTGTTTATAGGGGATAAGTGCATTTTTCTAATGTTACATACAGAATTCTGCATGCCTGATACATCTTCGTATGCGAGAAAACGGAAAGAACATTCTTTATCTCTATCGTGTTTGCCTTCCACGAATTTAGAATTTCAAACAAGAGTGAAAAAATATTCACATATAGAAAAGCTATGTCTCATTCGACTGTGCCCATATTACAGCTAAAATACTTAAGAAGAACGTGACGGATATTTCCACGTCAAAATGAAGTTTTATCAGTCAATATCAAACGATTGTTTTTCCAGTTGTCCCGCATACAAAGACGTATCTCGCATGTATAATTCGGCATATAACATGAGAAAATTATCTCCAGACTGCCATAGTAGTTTCTGCAGGCATCACAAGAAACATTTTTTCTTTCATGCTTATACGACTCAACCTAACCGGGCTCACAGATCTAGTGAAAAATGTGGACTAAAGACAAGACGACCCAACCTAACTCCACCCAGTGATATAGAACTGTTGACCAGTGAGACACTGTCAGACACACGTGACAAGCCAACCTAATCCGATCCACAGATATAGCACTAGCACTGATGTTCTGTAGTCAGCCAACTGCTAGACAGAACAACCCACCTCACCCGACCGAGAGATGCTTAAGGTAAATGCAGATTAAATACATAACAACGCAAGCTAATCCGACCTAGAGATATAGAACTGATATTCAGTAGTCAGTTGCAGCTGGACAGACGTGATGACTCAACTTAGTCCGATCCAGAGACGTAGTGTTATATATTGACTACGAATATGGCAACTCAACCCAACGTAACTCGAGAAAAGAAGTAGAAAAGGACGAGGTAGGAATGTGGGTGCTAATTGTACGCTGACGCAACATAATCGGTACCTAAAGCGGAGCCTGCTGTACGTCGTTCTTGGGCCTATAGACTAATGTTAAAAAAAGAAAAATATTAAACGACTAGTATTAAAAATCAACTAAATATTTTTCTATCCGGTTTATCTCATTCTGAATGAAGGAAGTAATGTCGCAGTTTGAATCTACCAAGAAGATACGAATATGCGGACAGGATCTGTTCTAGTATTATCTGGTCATGAAATTAAAGGTATTTGCAAGTATAAGTGCTGTAGAAATATGTATTGGTAGTAGTTGCCGAGCAAGTACTACAGCCGTAAGATGTAACTCCTGCTGTATCTAAGAAATCGAGAAATGTTTTTGCTTTCTTTTGCTATAAATAGTTTTTGCTCGGTGCCTGTCTAAGGATATAAAACAATAAAAACTTGTAATAACTTCTGTAGTCTCCACTCAAGTGTAGTCTCTATAAGGCAAGGGCAGTAGTTGCTCAGTAACTACTGATACTGTCTTACTGAGCTGGGATTTTCTTCGATGCAGACTGCAGCTATGAAAAGTTTTTGGCAAATAATCTCAGTTTTATCTTTATAGACGTCCTTACTCACGAGGGAACGTTTTTCGGTGAACTCTTCTGATTTCGTTCGTTCATACGTCATTCGATAGAGTATATTGAGATAAGAGAAAGCCTAATAGAGTTCATTGTCAGCTCAAAGCTGCAGAAATAAGAAGAAAGTAATTTAGGGGTTTTCTTGTAAATGCTATAATTATGTAAAACAAGGTCGCGAAGAGCCGGGAGATAGGGCTCTTCTCGTAAATTCTACAACTTTGCAAAGAAAGGTCGTGTGGAGCTGGGGGATGTCTCATTTTAATCAGAATATCGCGCGCTACAAGCGTGACTTATTAAGAAAGGTTTGGGAGATTTTGTGGAGTTTCTGAAAAACTGGTTTTCTACAAAAACAGTCGCTGGAGGCCTAGCAGCACGTCTCATGTTGATATTCGGAATCAGCATGCTCGACTACCTATAGTCTACTAGGTTTCGGCCCGAAAACGATTTATCAGTTGGAAACGTTCCCTCGTGAGTAAGGACGTCTATAAAGATAAAACTGAGATTATTTGCCAAAAACTTTTCATAGCTGCAGTCTGCATCGAAGAAAATCCCAGCTCAGTAAGACAGTATCAGTAGTTACTGAGCAACTACTGCCCTTGCCTTATAGAGACTACACTTGAGTGGAGACTACAGAAGTTATTACAAGTTTTTATTGTTTTATATCCTTAGACAGGCACCGAGCAAAAACTATTTATAGCAAAAGAAAGCAAAAACATTTCTCGATTTCTTAGATACAGCAGGAGTTACATCTTACGGCTGTAGTACTTGCTCGGCAACTACTACCAATACATATTTCTACAGCACTTATACTTGCAAATACCTTTAATTTCATGACCAGATAATACTAGAACAGATCCTGTCCGCATATTCGTATCTTCTTGGTAGATTCAAACTGCGACATTACTTCCTTCGTCCGGAAGTAGCTTCTAGCTGGCACCTTCAAAAAGTAACATTAGCTTCTTAATGAGCTTTATGATACTTCCGAACGTGACAATAGCATCTTGTTGACACTCTGTAAGTGTTAATAGCAAATAGCCTAGTCACCTGTGTGAAACAAACTTTGCTAACTTGATCGAAGTAGACCATTTTTGCACCTTATTAAATATTTTTCTATCGGAATAACACAATTTAACATTTTTCATCCTAGGCGAAAACTTTAATATTTTTCTATCTTACAATAAGAAAATTATTTATTAGTTCAAATAGAAAAATATTTAATCTATTTTTAGTATTAATCGTTTAATATTTTTCTTTTTAACATTTTTGGACATATCCGTCGTTTTTATGTAACTTCTAAGAACTTACTATTTGCCAGCCTCTCAATATATTATAAATTATGTTGAAAGTCTAGGTCATTTTGGACATAGTATTACCTCGATCACTGATTGCGTAAACGGTGCGATTGATCCAAAATAAAAAACACCATCAACAATACTCGTAATCACCTGTATTATATAAATATAGTAAGCATACACTTTTCGTTTATATAAAATAGCTTGCACGTACAACAAGAATATCACTCACATTATTTGTAATTTTTATTCCAAAATAAAGTCCTAATGCACGTGCGAAATATAAACTGAAATAGAGTATACCCAAGAAACAGCCAAACACAAATCCTTTTCTTCTATTGGCTATTTTGGCTGTATCCAAATGTTGTTCATATCTAAATAAATTGAATATAGGAATTCAAGAGAATTCTGTTTATGTGTATCTGTAGTATGCCTATGTAGCTCGTATTTTGACCCATTACAAGAGAAAACTGTTCGAATTGAACTGAGTACTTCTTGTGCAATACAGCCTGATTTTGAATAAGATTCTAATTCATTAATAAGCATTTTTGCAGTTAGCTATATTAACAAAAGCAAAAAGTGTTAAATTTCATTTTATACATATTTGATGGTTTTTACTTTGGAAAATATAAATGATACGCCAATAAGTATCGGAAACACGCTGAGCATAATTAACGTTAATTTCCAATTTATTATCAGTGAAATAAAACAACTAAATATAGCAGTAGAACCAATTTGAATGATAAATGATAATTTATACCCGATACCATCATGGATTTTATCGATTGATCTATATATTTATACATACATACACACATATTAAATACACTTCATTTTAGATATGGACAACTTACTCGAACAAATACGTCGACAGTTCGCCAGTTTTGTGTGTATCAAAATAGGACATATGCTATAAAGATGAAACAGATACACCGTCATCAGTATCATATCATATTATATTATTTACTTTATTCAATATTGTTTGAAATAGTTTAATTCGTATATTGTTTATTTGACGTTTAGCCGATATGTTAAAACATAAGTGTTGTAAATAAGCCAACAGAAATGATACTAGACCAACAGCTATAAATATAAGTATATAATATTTGTACGTTTGTTAGTTAGCCACATATAGGTTTATTCACCAATTAAAATGAATACTTTTTGATAAACTTGACTATGAAAATTATCGAATGTTTCCAATGTAGGTGATGGTGGACTGATATTGCAATATCTATTTGAAAAGACTGAATACACAGTACACAAATGTATGTATATGAAGTGTTTTACTTGTAATAGTTGTTGAAATTATATTGATTTAATTCGATACCATATGGACAATGTTGATTCAATTCAATAAAATTTAAATCACACAACGGTGACGATGTTAGATAAACATATTGTACAAATACACTCGCTAAACGTCCAAATAGGATTAGATATATTGTCCGACAGACACCGTTAAAAATGGATACACACAGACCACAAACATTTAATAAATAGTCTAGACGGTCAGCAAATCGAAACTATAGACAGAAAAATTACTCACAAAAGCATAAAAAGGTCAGACATTTCCTATATTTAACATCTTACAAGACTAATGTTTGCTTTGTGTTTATTACATTTATTATTACTATTATCATCATCATAATAACTATCATTACCATCTAATCGTTCATAATCAACTTTGCTTATTCTAAACGAACACCCATATTATTCTCTCATCCATATAGTATAAATTATTGTTTTTAATAATTACTTCATATTTGTTATTTTCTTGATGACTGTTGTCTAAAATTGATACACATTTGCTAATTAGGATGATTCTGTCTATCTATAAAATATGAACAACATCTTTACTCTTAAATCATATATACGAGCTCATCTTATCCCATTGGAACTTTTGGAAATTAATGCGAACTAATTTAAAACAGTCTCATATTAAATTAGCTTACATTAATTTTTTTCTGATTAAAAATCAATTTGAATTGATTTAACTTGATAAATTAGTTCAAATCAGTTAAATTTTTAACCAGTTCGAATTAGTTTATCAAGTTAAATTTAGTTTTGTTGATTCTTCTTCAAATTACATCTTAAACATAGTGGAAGTCTGATTGAAATTTTCAAATGATGATCAAACACCTGTATGAATATATAAAGAAAAAATATTCGGTTAGAAACTGAAAACAGGAATTTTACACATTTTGTACACACAAATTTTATACCCCGAAAAGTCGTACTTGGTATTTTTGAAAATAAAAAGCTGCATTTTTTTTGTCTCACAGTTTCTTCTTTCTTTGTGTTACGGTTTCTTCTTTCTTTGCCTCACGGTTTCTTCTTTCTTTGCCTCACGGTTTTTTCTTTCTTTGTCTCACGGTTTCTTCTTTCTTTGTCTCACGGTTTCTTCTTTCTTCTCGTCTTTCTTGTCTCACGTTGAACAGTGAAAAAAGGACGTTATCTGACAATACATCCGTACACTTATGAACATAGTGAAACACCACTTGAGAAAATGTGTGTATCTGTTTTCGACTATTTACAAGATTATTTAAATTAAAACCATGAGAACGCGAAAAATTATGGGTTAGGTACTGTGGAAAGACTTTACGTTTCTCAAAGAAGGAAAAAACCGATACGACATGAGGACGAAATTTCAGAGAAAAGAAAAATTTAAGAAGCATTATATGCGCCAAATCCTTCCTATGAGGCAGTTGTAGGATATCTAGCATGGATTTTAGTGATATATAAATGGAAAGTAAATTAGTATTTTTAATGACCGAAATTGGCAGCAGTGTCCGAGTTCCATGAATTCCGAAATTTTACTTTTTCCACGAGAATTTCCCGTCATCGTGAGAATTTTTCCCCTTGGCTAAAAGCAGAACAGAGTTCACAAATAACAACAAGACAAAGTTCTCTAAATTCCGGAATTTTGCTAATTTCTACAAGAATTTTACTTGCATCCACGAGAATTTTACTTTACTACACGAGAACTTTAGTTATAGGAGAAGACAGAACGTCCATCTCCACGAGAATTTTAGTCATTTCCACAGCAATTTTCCATGCTTCCACGAGAATTATACTCTACTACACAAGAGCTATGGTTATAAAAGAAGATAGAACCTCCATCCTCACGGGAGTTTTACTTTTGTACTGACCACACTACTTTCTTGATGAGAATTTTACTGTTCTACTGGAATTTCGAGAATTACCACGAGAATTTCACTGTCTGCCACGAGGAAGCTGCTTCTTGCATAGGAATTCTGACTGACCTTATTACTTTCTTCACGAGAATTTTACTTTTCTACAGGAATTTTGAGAATTACCACGAGAATAGTGCTTTCCGCCGTAGCTTAGAAAATATCCATTCGCCGAGAATTTGTTTTTCTAAGAAGTGAATTCGCATTCGCTGAGAATTGATGTCGGTAAGCAATAGATGATCATAATGCGTATTGATGTATATGGTGTGCTTGCGAATTCTGTCTGATTTTTTAAGTAGTTCAGGTGAGAAAATAACAAAGCATTCGCAGTCGATCGTTAGCTAGCCTACATGGGGAGCTAAACTATTATCGGCGCCAAAATGAAGGGCGTGTGGTCGTTTTCTTGAATAACTCCATCACCTTGGTAGATAGCGAGCTGCGCCACTCGTTCTACGAGTAAATGCCTTTAACCACTACTCAGGTCAAACAATCCTACCATAGGATCCTACAAGATCTTACAAGATCCTACGTAGGATCCTAACAAATCCATATAGGATCTTGTAGGAAAGACGTAAGACTTCTTTGTCTTGGATTTATCCTATACTTTCCTGTCACAGAATACAATCAGATCCTACGCAAGGTCTTATAGGATCTTACGTAGGGTTTCATAGGAATCCTGGCATATTTGAAACTAAAATATTCAGTCTTAAATCAGCTGTTTATTTACTGCTACCTTTATTTATTTACTTTTTCTCTTTTGGGTTCTTTCCCAGTCTCTGAATCAGGACTCGGATGAACCTAAGAACAGTGAGTGAGCTTCCATGTTGATGTTCACACTGTTCAATGCGAAACATTGAGCTTATTCAACTCGACTTTTAATTGTTTTCAGCGTCGTATCTATAACTGTTCCTCTGACAAACAAAACGGTGAATAGAAAAGACGACAGAACAGAGAAACATAAGAATCCTATGAAATCCTATCGGAGGATTTCATAGAATTTTATAGGAATGCTACAGTAAAAATTCTTGTAGGATTTTCGTTGCGATCCTATGGTAAGATTCATATAAGATCTTATAATAGGATTTGTATAGGAAATTCATAAGATTCCTATAGGAACCCTATGATATCCTATCATCTGTAGGATCCCACAGGATCTTGTAGGATCCTACATAGGATTCATTGACCTGCGTAGGCCACGAACGTCCTTACTGAAAGTATTCTCTTTCTATATATATTTGTTAAAATATCTTTTGCAGAAGTTTTGTAACATTTCACTTTTGGACTTTTTCAAATGAAGTTCTCCGAACCTTATTAATAAATTATACTATCTTATACAAAACTTTGTGCTCAATCTAAATTTCATACTTTTAGTCAGCGGAAACACACCTTCAGAGATATCCTCATTTTTTTCGAAATTTCAAAAAATTTCAAATTTAATTTTCGAATAAACTAAGAACTTCGAAACTTTAATTTCAGTTGCATTTGACAGACCAGATGAAAATTCGTGGACTTTCTCGATGAAGCAGGATCTCAAAAAGAGGTTTGGGGCAAAAAAGTATTTTGAGGCACCAAGACATCAACACAAAGGTACTTCGCGTACTGCTAAAGCTCATATCAAGACAAGCCCTATCAAGTCCCAAAAACCTTCAAAACCTAAGAATTAAGATTAAAAAGAACCAGCAATTTTTTTACTATTTTCCAATACTTGCCTAACTTAGACTGTCACGATGACAGGCGATTACACCATGTTTCACTCGGACTTTTTTCGAGAACATGATGTAATCAGTTTTTTGAGTTTTTCTCGATCATACTAACTCTCACCGCTACATACTCTAAACATTTCACCTCTTTGCGCCATGTTCCCGAAGAAAAAACCGGATAAAACATCGTGCAATAACCAGATAATTGTAGTTGCTGATTTATTAATGAGATTTATTGATTTAATTTATTTTATTTACGAAAAGTGAGCGTCATCAAAGGTCTCGACTCATAATAACAATGACTCAAGCCAAATACAAACAAAGTAAGAAAAGTAAAGATATCATACGAGATATAAATATCGAAGAACAACTGTAAACAAGCTCTTCAAAAAAGCAAAGAGCAGACGATGGGTAGAAGAAAGATCACACATAATCTGCCCTCGCGTCTTGCATATTCGAATATCCTCTTTCAGCCCTGACTACATCATGTTTTACTTGGACTTTTCTTCGAGAACATGATACAATCAAGTCTCGCCATAAAGATTCTCTAATGACATGAAAAATCCTGCGTAAAACTTCTTTAATACTTCTTTGTCAAGAGGTGGAGGGGGGAGGAGAAGTTGAGAGTGAGCCGCTTCTATCTTCACATCTTGATGTATCGACTTTATACTAGATGCATATATTTTGCCACCCCTCGCCAGTCGAGCTATTTTTTGTTCCTATTGATGGCAGGCCATTCAAATACATGGCGTTGTTTACACTTTCAAAAAAAACAATTTTCTAACGGACAAAGTTAAAATTTTTTAAAAGTAAAATATATAGAAATGTTCCTCTGGTCACGAGGAATTGAATGGATCTACTTTTATTGAAAATAAGTCGAGTTTTCACCTTCGTCTGCACTGCACAGCAAACTAAATAGCCTGCCATAAATAGGAACTGTTCTCAAATATGGCAGTCAAGCGATTTTTTGTTCCTATTCAAATACATGGCGCTTTTACCTGTCCTCAGAAAACGCTACATGCTCATATAAAGTGAGTCTAAACAGATGAACGTTACTATCAAAACTGTTTTTCGAAGGTGTAAAAAACGCCGTGTATTTGACTGGACCTGCCATCAATAGGAGCAAAAAATAGCTCGACTGACATATTTGAGAACACGCAAGAACGCAAAAGAATCGAGTACGCCTCTGATTTTTATCATTGTAATTAAGTCAAACTAAATTCGTTTTGAAAACTATTTACCAGAGCTGGACAAGTCAAGTCATTTTTGACTTGACTTGACCTGGGAAATTTTTGATGATTCGTGACTTGACTTGAACAATTCATAATGAAGTCATCGCAAGACCAAAAACAATTTTTTTACGATTATCTTTTGAAATACGAAAAACAAACATCGCATCTAAACAAAAAGCCGAAGCTCATAGAAAACCACTAACTTACCCAGCTCCGCTTTGAGCATTTTTCTACGGGAAAAAAAATTTCACGTCATGACTTGTGACTTGACCTTACTGGAGAAATTTTTTTATTCCTCATGACTTGACTTAAGAAAATGTTTGATGACTTGACTTGTGACTTGGAAAACCCGTGACTTGCCCAACTTTGCTGTTTACATAGTTAGATGCAGAATTGTCTCCTCTATCCCGGAAGTGCACTTGATAAAAATTCCAACGCTTCTTCGTATTCCTTTGTCTCGTGATAGAAATAATCGAAGATCATGGAAAATTCGCATTCGCGTCGAACTGAATTATTCTTTACTATTTCGGTATGCAACATGTCTTCATACTGGCTATATACTTACAACGTCTATCTTTTCTCTCACTAGTTCAGATACCATCTAGGCCAGGTAAGAATCGCGACTTACTCGCGTGGCATCTTTGCCCCACCCCCAACACACACACCTCCACGTCGACCTCTCCAGGTATATGTTTAGAAGGATAAGCATCCGAAGTAAGAAATACATAAATAAAAAATTTAGGGACTACCAGTATTTGATTGTTTGAATACATATAAAAAAGATTATAAGAAATCTATATGGTGACCTGAACTAGTCAGAAAATAATAGAAAACTCGCAAACACATCATATACATCTCTATGCATTGAATGCTTAGTGGTGTATCCTACTCTAGAAAAAAACCATCAATGATTATCGTCCATGGCATACCGAAATGAATTCCCAGCTAATGCGAATTCAGTTTTTAGAAAATCAAATTCTCGGCGAATGTGAATTTTCCAAACTATAAATAGCAGATTTCTTCGTATGATTGTAGAATGCTAGGATGTAGAGGCTTTACCGAATGTAATCTAATACCCAGAGCTTGTTTCGTTTAATAAGATACCGAGTTCGAATCCCAGCAACGGCGTTTTTTATGAAAAGTTGCCCTACATTTGTGACAGTCTCTAGTCTGTATTTTACAATTTTATAGTTTGGAATTTTGGAGTGTCAAAAAGAAAAAAGTATTATCTTCACTTAATTGAATTTCTGGAGTGTATGCGTTTTTCACAAAAATAGAATCTATTAGTTCGCTTGAGTGGAAACCTACAATCATGGATCATGGTTTAGATTTGTCCAAAGGACTTCTGTGAGTTCATATCGAGCGCTTTTTCGATTGCTTTCATGCCTTTATCGAAGACTTCATTACCAATTCGAATGGCAAATAATTCGAATCGTTTTGTATGCAAAGCGATGCCTTCTGCGAGTGCCATTGCGCCAGTATCGGTTATTCCATTGTCTTGAACGTTAATCTGATTGATGCCCAAGTTTTTCTTCAATGCGTCTCCAATTGCAATAGCACCATCATCCGAAATTTTGTTACGATTGAGAGTTAACTCACATAACGTTGAATTCATCTTTAATGCTTCAGCTATACTTTTGCTCCTTCTGTTGATATTTCATTATTGCCAACATTTAAACGTTTCAGTCTTTTATTGACTTTGAGCGCATTGAATATTTCACTAGTACCAGCGTCGGATATTCGATTTTCCCGAAGATATAGATCAGTTAACGACTTATTCACTATTAAAGTGGCACCAATTGCTTTCGCCCCTTTAAACGAAATATTGTTGCGAGACAAATTAATCTCAGTTAGCGTAGAATTTGATTTCAGTATCTCCGCAATAAAGACAACTCCCTCATCCGATATTTCGTTAGAGTACAATTTGAGAGTGTTTACTGTAGTATTTTTCTTAAGTTCTTCCGAAATTATTTTGATATCATCGAGCGAAAACTTTTTATTCCCTAAATCGATATCGTTCGAACTTGATCTCAGTTGTTGAAGAGCATCGTCGAGTGCAGCAGAACGTGTGCTATTTATGCTTAGTGAACGTGTGTTGACTTTTTCAGAATGTTGAGCGAAAAGAACGGTCGAATTTTCTTGTACATTGAATGGTGGTTGTAACAACAGATATGGCGGCACAATTTCTTTTAGCTGAATAATTGTTAATCCATCATTAAAATTAGCTTTACCTAAGACTTCAAAATAACTTCATATTGTAATTGTGATGTTAATGGTGTTACTTTTAACGATTACAATGGTGCCCAATCATACGCAATCATATAGATGGGATTTTTTCGACAGATACAAGATAAAAATTGCTTTGCTAGGTGTAATTTTTTACGCTCTTTCTTGTGGTAAGCTTTTCAGTGAGTTAAAGTGTGATTTACTGTTCTGAAATTTGGAGTTTTCGAAGTCGTGAATTGTGTGCATTGCAACTCGATTTCCGAACCGAAATTTCAAAATACAAAAGTTAAAAAACAAACAGGGATATAAAACACGAAATTTCGTCGTAAAAACGATTAAGGGGAAAATTACGACATTTTCGGGTAAAATTGACTTCACCATTAGAAAGAGCTTGAAAAACTACATCGGATTCTGTTGTGTTTGATCAAAAGTGTATCAAGCACTCAGCAACTATTTTTTCGAATACAAATTTTTAAGAAATTTTAGTCGAATTTATATCCCGATTGGGAAATAGGCTGTTAATCTTTTATTGCTCATAATGGGATATACTCTTGATCTAATCGCTTTCCACGTCGACCGTGTTTTTTTATTTCTTCCTTGTCGATGCCCACATATATCGAAACAATTCTTTTCTCATGCGCCGACAATATATAAATATACGTGCTTTGTGTTTAACGGGGAATTTTCTAACTATCCGTTCTTGCAGATAAACTGCCTTATGGTTTTTATAAGTGAATCACAACTTGCTGTATCTTTTAAAACGTATATCAGTCGTGAAGCCAGCATTTCTGAAGATGCCAAGAGAACATCATCATTCCAGGCGTTGCGGCATTTATACTCATACTGCCTGGCACGGCAGCACTCCTTTTAAACTAATTAGATTTGATGAGAAACATGTTAATGTGGAAGTAAGAAATTACATCAACCAACAAAAAATTTTTAAAATAAATAAAGAAGAAGGAGAAGAATATTCAGCTGTCATATAATTAAAATTTATCATTTTCTTACAAATTAAAAATTAAAATTCTTTATATCCTGATTGGGATATAAATTTTCTTGATATCACAATCGGGATATATATCCCGATTGGGAGTACATCCCGATCGGGTTATGTCTCCATACTAAAAACTAGACCATACTAAAAGATAGACGTTGTAAGTATATAGCCAGTATGAAGACATGTTGCATACCGAAATAGTAAAGAATAATTCAGTTCGACGCGAATGCGAATTTTCCATGATCTTCGATTATTTCTATCACGAGACAA
>CAJNOQ010004321.1:0-17783 GCA_905250885.1 Didymodactylos carnosus | reverse complement strand
AAGTAGTCAGATATCTAATTTTATGACTACCACTCATGAAACTTATCCTACCGTTCCTCCAGCTCCAAGACATATCAATTTTTCGTCTTCGATTATGTTTTATGAGCTGTCTTGAGCGGTTTCTGAAAATTTCCTTGAGTCAGCATGAGATTTGATCGAGATATAAGGATTTTAATTTTTGCTAGTAACAGGCGAAAAACCGGTTTTTCACAACAATCCCTCTGGCGAAGTTATATTCATTTCTACACAAAAACAAATGTTGCTACTATGTTCAGTGTAGTCGATTACCTATAGTCCATGGCATTTTAAGATTCTCAGAGATGTCTGCTCGGAGATAGACACGTGCTCGGGGAAAGCGAGCTCTGCCCGAACGACGATAGCTAGAGAGCCAGGACCTACATAATTTTATAGAGTAACGTCCGAACTATTTACGCATGCAAAAGAATTACTAACATTGTATGTTAGTTTGATCCTCTGAAAACCCGATCTCTGGAATGTTTTCAAAAGTTGCCTCCGCTTGCGAAAAGTTCTGCTCAAGTCTTTGCTATTGAACAGCGAAAATTACAGGTCTCTATCTCATTCCTATCAAAATTTATTCAAAAAGCAACCAGCGGTCGGACCATTTGGATAGTAGTAAACTAATTTGATCAACAGAATATGATTGACGAAAATTGATATGTCTTGGAGCTGGAGGAACGGTAGGATAAGTTTCATGAGTGGTAGTCATAAAATTAGATATCTGACTACTTGACATTTATATTGTAAATATACAGGTAAATGTTTCGCACATTCGATGATATTCAATATACATTTACTTAGTTAAATTACAAAATGATACGCTCGACTGATAACTAAATGGCGCATCAGTGCTAGGAAAAATGGAACGTTATTTTTATTTGAGAATCATATCTCGTTTTGGTGAATATTGTGTACAGTAATTAGTCATTATGAAAACAGCAAATTGGAATTGATAACTTACGCTTTTAAAAGTTTAACAAAAAAATCAAAACTTTGTGCAAACCAAGAAAGAATTTGCAGATTACTCACAGTACACTGTAAAAAGAAAAAATGTGTAGTGAGACACTTAAAGTTAATGTCAAATTGGAATTGAGTGACCAACTAGCTTCACATACTGAGACCAATGAAATGACCTGGTGACTCGATAATTAAAAGCAGTTTCGAAATTATAATTTCGAAACTGATCAAACATCATTTTTCTATTTCGTTTTCTATGCTGAATAAGAAAAAATATTTTGACTTTTGAATAGTTTTCGGGGACTCAGATAATAAGCTCTTTATGAACTTGAATAATTTTTCGACTTTTTAAGCCTTTCAAGTGTTTTCAGTTTCACCTTCAAAAGTTTTCTTTAAAAATTAAAGATATGTTTTCTTATTCAGCTCGAAATACTCTATCCAATGATGTATAATAAGGTCAAAAAACTTTTTATGCAAGTTTGCATTGTGCGCGCCTGGCTTAAAAAAGCCAGAATTAAAAGTATTGTGCTTTATTAAAGACATACTTTTGGTAATATTATGCAAATGTGAGTTAGAGACTATGTTATTTCCTTAAATCTGCAATATATGACTGAACAATTTTTATATAAAATAGATGTTTTTTCTCTTTTGATACTGGATCAACTTCTATTTCTTCTTTTTCCACCGTAAATCGAATACCTGGTCTCAATAAAACTTCTTCTTCATCTTTATAATAGGATATCTCTGATATATCAACACCGTGCTCACCCGTATAAGAATTTCTGATTTCTATTATGTGTAAATAATTTTTAACAAATGCTTCAGCTACTTGGCGATTTCTACTTAATGAAAGTGCATTAAGTACATCAACGAAAACATCACGCGATTTTTACCTATATGCGTTTCACCCTTTGTATTCAGTTTTTTGTTCTCTAGTTTATGTAGTCTAGCTTAATCGCCTCCCTTCAGCCAAACACGGAGGTATTTATAATACATCTCCTTGTTGAAACAAATGTGGGCCATTTCCAATGACCATGGCCGACAGCTCGCTGATACTTTTGTAACAAAGTATCCGATAGGCTTCCTCCTCTATATACTAATATAGTATCATTCAAATGCTTTTTTAATTTCACTTCAAACAATTTGTCAACGAACTGACTAATCGACGATTTGGATGCCGTACGTTTTGTGCCGTGACCCGTATAATTATACAATAAATAACAGAATGGTCCTAATGTGTGAAATTTTGTTCGATCATCACTACCTAATGCTTTATTAACACTTCGAAATAAAAACGCGTCTTTCGTGTATAATTTTGCACAACACAACAATAATTCGTCTATTCCTTTACAATTTTTGTATTTACTTAATTCATTCACCATCTCTTCCGCTTCATCCTCTTTTCCTTCGTTTCTCCCTTCTTCTAAAATACCATCGATCGTAGCCTGTACTATACTATGAATCGAATCTATTTTCAATTTCCCACGTGTAAAATTTATAAACCAATCGGTTATATATTTTGAGCCATGATACATTGTATCTTCATCAAGTGAACGTAATAACGGTGACTGTTCACAAAACATATTAGTTCTTACAGATTTCTTGCATTCATCCAAAGTTAAACATCGTTTAACTGGTCTCTGTTTTGAATTGTCATTCACATTCACTTGAACATTCTCTTTTAAATCAACGATATAATTTGAATTAATCTTAATTTGATTTTTGTTTGAATTAAATGCATATTCAATTAGATCACTACAATCACTTGAATAGGATGTCCATACAGGTGTTTCTGTTTCTAACCAAGGATTCTCATTTGATTGCCAATACCAAACTACGGTCGGAATTCCATTACTTTCCTCGACCATTATTTTACCATTCTTTTATCTTCATACACATGTATAACTTATGCATAGCATTCAAATTTTAGGAAAATTATTGTAGAAGGCGGTCAATGACACAAACATGATAAACGTATTCAAATGACGCATACAAATAAATTATTCAGGGACCCAAACACTCATTTACTAATAAAAATAGATTTCATATTTTCATAATAGTAATCATGTCTCAATGTCTATTTCTTTTTCTTTCTCTTTATCTGAGCACATGATACATTACCATGAGCGAAACGCCTTGTATAAAATATTCTATTCATCAAATTTTTTTCTCTTTTCTACGATTGCTATTATTAAAAATGCATAAAAGAAATCATAAAGCATAACAAAATATACTAATGTTCTCAGAGCCACAATTTAAATTATAGCAGTTAACGAATTCATAATGAAGAGCATATCTCATCATAACGGTCAACATTTATTTGTGTACCAATATTAGAATTATTCTCGTTGTACGTTCATCAGAATCCTATTTGTCCTAGATTGAGATCAAATATAGCTCCCATGTTGCTATTATAAATTAATATTGGAATGCTCTGTGACTAATGCATAAATCGTTTCGCGTTTAGATTTATTTTTATTTCAACGAGAAGCGGAAGTCGCCTAGGAACCTTTAGAATGCTGGCCATTCCGATAATTAAGAGACCTACAATACCAACATCTAATATCGACTCTAATTGCAGTAAATAATGTAAAAGCGAATGAAAAGTTAAGAAGTATAGACGAATCTGTGATCGGAAGATACAGACAACAGTATACCCTGCAGTAAAAGCGATGTCTTGTAAATGTATAACTCAAGAGACAATTACCGTGTAATCAGGTAAAAATACTGATGGAATGAAGAGCTGTTCAGCTGCAATACGCTGTTTTAACCTCAATATCATTGGACATGTCATACAATGTGTTCAGCCCGTAAGTAGCCACCCAAAAGCTTTTAATCAGTTGGAGGGGTTCCCTTGTAAGATATCTTAAAGAAGTGTCTAACATTCTTCCTGGTGATCGTAGTATGGCATCATTCGAAAGATGATGCACTTATGAACAAGAAAATTAAAGAAAGGTATTAAGAAATTGTTCTAATTTTCCATTAATATATCACGAAATAAATGGAAATTATTAAATAGACAGAAAAGTTGAATTTAATTAAACGTACAGGACTATACTTTCATCGAAAAGTTAATTTTAGCCGAGTATAAACTCGAGGCACAATGATCAGATTTCCGGAAAAACCAACGGACAATTAGGACAGATGAGACAAGAACAAAAAAGCCTACGATGGAACCGAGGTTCACGAGAAATAACCGTAAAAAGTCATAAATGAGGATAAGAGTGAGTCTGTAAAAATGGAAATTTCGATTCGTAATTCTGTTGGGAATACCTAAATCAAGCTTCAGCTTTATTAAGAAGTGCTGTAAATTTTCAATTAACGACAACAACAGATCAGTTGAAACACAATAATCTTCGATTCATTGAAGCAATAATCTTCGTTCACAAATGATGTTAAAGCAGAAGAAATTATACAGAAACATTCAGAGCAACGAAAAACAAATCAGATTCTGAAAACTGTTGGCGTCCTTCCCAAGGGAATCAGTAATGAGTCATGGTTAAAAAAAATAATATTCTCAAACAGTTCAGATATTTAGATGTTACTCAACAAATTAGATTATAGTAAAACATATTTTATATATATCGTTATTTATTTAAAGAAGATTAAACTATAGAAAATACTTTCCCTCCTAAGTATTAAACGTGTGTCAATAAACACATGCACAACAAAAAACGAAAATGTGGATGGTATTCATGAAGATAAAAAAAGAAAGAGAAGAACCGAAGCATGAATAAAACATATTATCATTACAATCAAAAAGAAACTAAAAGAAAGTAGAACGGCAAGAAAAATGCGAAACAATATAATAATTACATTGAACTCAATGTGAATTATTAGCGAACATCTGAATTGGAAACTTATTCAATTCAAACATATATCCATCACTATTATGGGACATCTTACTATTGGCTTTACAACTGTAGAAGATTTACAACAATTTAGAAACGAAATAGACCCTAGCTATTTTGAAACATTTTGCTCGTAAAATAAAAAGGAACAGATTGTTTCAGACTAGGAATCTGGATCCCGCCTTCTGGACGATAGAGCCCTGCAGATTACGACTTTTTGACAACCTAAACCTAACCTAACCTAACCTATTAATGTTTTCCGTAACCTAATCTAGGTTAACCTAATACAACCTTTTGTAAATTTTTCCCGAAACGTGGTTTCAGAAGCCTAAACTTCAGCTTTGTTCTATATTGTTATTGCTTTTTATCTAAACACCGTCTGAAAGGTAAGCTTATACAAAATAAAACACATTTTACATGAATATAGAAATGACTCGGTTAAATCGATAAAATTCCACTCGGGCTACGCTTTATTACTCAAAGTGTTGGCTGTTTTAATGTGTTGTTCAGAATCAGTTTTTTTCGTTTGGGTTAAAAATAGGTTATCAATAGCGTAACCTACAAGCTAATCTATAAAAAATTTCATAACCTAAACCAAACCTAAAGAAATCGTAACCCAAACCTAACCTAATCTATTTTTTTTCAAGGTTTCTACCTACAGGGACTGGGATCTGAGTCAGGTCTCCTGAATGTTTCTTTTTCACTGTTGCCTTTTTTTCTCTCTCTGTTTGCAAGCTCACAGGTGAATCAGTAGAGCGATTTTTTTCTGCCTTTCGAAACGTAGAAACGTGCTATGTGCTCTCCGACAGCACACAAACAGGTCAATAACGAGTGAAAGGGTGTACACCCCTGCTGCTTCTCATATCTTTTGCTCTCTTCTGCTCATAATCTTTCATCATGTGTTATTGATTTTTTCGCTTATTTACGAAAACTTATAGTCTTGGTTTTTTTCCTCTCGGCAAGTACGATCATGGGAAGACGATTGTTCAAGGTATAAGACAAATAATCCTCTGTTCAAGGTAAAAAAAGGCCTCTTTTATTTTTACTGCATTGCATGAGCATGAATTGCATTTACTCGATAAAACTAAGAAGACAAATTCGAATAAGCTACGGAGAAACTCCACAGTTTTTTTGTGAGTGATTCTGCATTTGATGCCAGTTTCAAAAACTTCCAGTTTGTCAATCCACTCCTTGAAAATCTAAGATAGTTTGATCTGAAGTATTTACGAGAATAACCGCTTCAAAAGATCCAAGTATTTGAACAAAGGCAGAATTATTACATTTATCCGCAAACCAGATAAAACATTCATATAGCATTCACAGCATCATGTTTCTGGATTAGGTCATGAACGTACAAGAAAGTATTATACAAATCATAGTGAAAGAAATATACTGCTATGATGAGTGTTCAACTTATTTATATCCGTGTAATACCTGTTTTAGGCTAGGATGCGTGTATTTCCACCAACATGATGCAGATAATTCTCTCGGATCACAATCACAAATACGTAACATAATACGATAACAAATAATATCCACCGTGATATATTCTTTAAGATTGCTAGCTGGTATAACCTATTCTAATTCATCATTACTACGTTTTTATCAATTTTATACAAACTTTATTTATTCTCTAATATCGTTTCTGGTTTTATTCAAATCAAACGTGGATTAACACAATGAATCACGTATGGATTTCGACGACATTGGAACATTAACTGATAATATTTCTATTCTCGTTGTTGGTTTTGTAAAAACTTCTTAGGACTTGTCCGTTTTCCGAAGGAAAAGGAAGTTTAAAGTATAAAGTGATGATGTTAATTCTATTGTTAACAGTTTTCCTATTTATTGCACACTGATGAATGCCCTGTTTTTTTCTTTATTACAGAATTGTCTATCAGTCGTTTTATCAGATGGTTGAACCATTTTAGAAAAAATATAATTTAGGCTCCATACAAAAAATTTCCTATTATTATCAACAATCACAACAACCGTATCTAAAAAACAATTGCGAAGAGAAAAAAAATAATGATATGCCTGGTAATACATAAAGAATAAGTTTAAAACAAAGAATATTTTTATAAATGTATTCCATATGAACAAAAAAGAAACTGTTAATTAGAAGTTTCTATAGCGCGCTGTTATTCCCGATAGCACCCTTGAAGCATCGAAACATTGACCTACGAATGTGCAGCTTAAAATTTGATATCTGTTTCTCTTCCAGAAAAATTCAATAAGTTTTGGTTGCTGCCGCTGTTGAATATATCGCCATTACAACGACTCTGTTATTGACTACCGGCTTAAAAATGGTCACAATCGGTATTAAAGATCCAGGCAAACTTCAATGTATTTATAGTTGATGATTAATAATGACTGGTTTAGCACAGTAAGTTCGTAAAATTTTGTCTTCACACTTTTATTCTCTTCTTATCATCATACTGTCACACCATCATCGTTTTTTATTTGATGCAGTGTTAGTTTTTCCGAACTTTCAAATAAACATTTTTAAATTTAGATTTGCATTTGGAAACTTCAGGGCCTGCAAAGGCTACAACGCGTACAGCATCCCTTCTGGTATTTGGATGCGTTCTACAGTTTAATGAGCCAAGCCACAATATCCTTCTTGTATGGGAGCACACAAAAAATGCTCAAAGCTCAATTTCGAAAATTGTTTCTCGTGTATTTTGCTGCGTAATGATAAAATATTTTGCAAAAAGCTTGTCAGACATATTGCAAAAACGATTCATAGTGGAAAAACGCTTTTCGCGCAAAAACTGTATGCAATGACTAACTGCCGGAGTAGGGGCTGTTGCCGTTGTCTGATTTCCAACATTATCTTAGATATGTTTTGAGTATTTTATTTTCTTCAAAATCTTCCAATAACTCTAAAAAGCAGACAAAGTTACCTCCTGTAGTAGTACATTTTTGTAGCAAGACTTTGACTCCGTCATGCTTCCTTAATCCAGACACTTTCACTAAAGTTTCTACTGCAGTTGAAAGCCCTTTCTGAATAACCGACTTTTAGCCGAATCGGTCCAGTGCTTCATGTCTGAAACCAAATGTTAGATACAAAAATTAATCTGCATCTAACTCTGCATCTAAGAATAAGTTAAGGCTTTTCGTGATGCAGAAATTTTTACTTTTATTTTGAAAAAAACGAAAACTAAGTAGCTTTGAAATGCTAATCGTTTATGATGAATTATGTTGTGTTTGTGGGTTGATTCGACGACGACACCGCTTCATAATCAGTGTAGTGACCCATCCAGAAATAATTGTCAGACCACCACAGAGTCCAATGAGAGATGTCACGATGTTGATTACATTGCGGCGTTCAATGTATGAATAGCTGCACGATGACAATGCACATTGAGCAAAATAGTCCGTGTATGATATGTTTTTTGAGTAATCCTCCAACATGAGATCTTGTAAAATGAACTCGATGGTGGAATTGGTGTCGAAACGGCTCGAAACGGATGAGTTCAGTGCTTTGAATCTACCATTCAAATCAATGCATTGTTGACTATAGAAGCATTGAAATGTTGACTGAAGAAGAGCCTCTAGTGGATAGCAACCTACCATCATACCTCTCGATGGCTGGGTGCACTGCGATGACACTCCACAGTTGCATCCTTGGTAATCAAGCGGCGCTGTTTCCAGATACGAAAACTGCTCCGCCGTATTCACATCGTTGAATTTCCAGTTGGAGGCATACATACTCATCAACATGTTGGCTCCTGTCATCTCACGAATAAGAGCAAGTGTACTAACAAATGATGTAGATGTTCGTAGCAGATATTCACTGATAGTTTTTTGGATTCGTTTGTCTAACAACGCGGCTGGTATGAGTTGAGCATCGATATAATCGGTGGCAGTAAATTGCGAAAGAGCATTAGTAAGTGTATTTCGAGAAAGTTGACAAAGTGAAATCAATAATTGGAACTGGCTAATAGCCGTTAGGCGAAAATCGGTCTGATTAAATCGAGTAAATAGATTGTCCTCATCGTAAACATACGCAATCCAACTGTCCGACATGAACTCACTCAAACACACTTGATGAAAGCGAGGCTCAATAGTGAGAAATGTTTGATATTTCAATGAGATTTTCGAACAAGAACATTGGAGTGAGTCGGCAAAGTTTGCTGACAGATCCTGATAAATCGCAAAGGAAGGTTTTGTGATTTGTACAGTTATGAACTGTGGCATGAGAAGCGAGAGAAGACAGAGCACACACAGTGTGACCACAAGCAGTACCATGTGAAGTCGACGAGCCATTTGTTTTTCATCACAGACAAAAAGATTTATGATGAGCTGCATTAGAGTAAGACGAAAATAACCTTGAACTATCTTCTCAACAAATCGAGTGACAATCAATGTAATAATCTTTAATACTGTTGATAATCCACCCAAGATACTGACAACAGTCGTGGCGACAATTAAAATATGACGTCGGCTTGTATACTCGTATATGCATGATGTTGGAGCACATGCCTTGTAATACGAAGCAAAAGAAATGTTTGGTTGCCATGAATTAACCATCAATCGGTTGACGATAGATTTAATCATTTCAGTTGTCTCATTTGGCCACTGATCAGTCACGTTGAGTGTGAAATAATAAATAGATTCGTTACCAGAGGTAATGGAAGGGAGATACGTCTGCATCGCAATCACACATGTTAGATTATAGAAACACTCCAGCGTCGATTGGAACAAGGCTTCGACTGGAAAACAGCCGGTAAAAAAGTTTGGAATCGAAGAGTGTATGATGTAAGCATGGTCAGCCTGCGAATGATTAATCAATTCGACTATAGGTATGGGAGTGCGACATGATCCAGATAGAGCGCAAGAACAGTTTGAATAATTTAACGGTATAATACTCACTTGACCAGATGTGGCATCTACCTGTAAGGTAGAATCAAAAAAATCATTTATCAGCTGATTTCCGTAATTTGTCGCTCGAAGAAGTTGAATGACACTTTGATATCGACTGACTGTGCTTAATTGCCAGTTTTCAATGAGCAAATGGATTTGTGAGTCAAATATTTTTTGCGCAATAATTTGCGACGTAACGAACTGTGTTTGACGAAATACTCGAAGAGCATCGTCAACCGTTTCATTAGCATTTTCACATAATGTGCGAAGTAATCGGAATTGGGTACCCAAATTAATTCGATAATCAAAAGTGAACAAGAAATATATTTGTTGATTATTAATTAGGTAGTCGATCCAAATAGAAGAGACGAGATCACTTGAACATATTTGATGATAAACAGGCTCAATGGAGATGAATGTCTGGTGAGGTATCGAGAGAGAAGTACATGGACATACGAGACTGTTTTCGTAAATGTCTTCAAGATGGATGTATTGAGATTCTGTTGGATTGAGCACAGTTTCGCGGTGAATTTCTTCTGCTAATAATGAATAAAGAGTCATTATGGCGAATGACACTACGATAATGACTATGTAGAGTCGAGTACCAATACGCTGATATTGAACGTGACGATCATTGCGCGACTGATTCTCAAAAAGATTCAGTTGAATCACGAAATGTTTGAGACGTGCTTTCAGCTGATGCAATTGAGTGGATACTGAAAATAAGCAAATAAAAGACTTGTGGAAACTAGATAAGGTCAGAGATGGTTTTATATCTAGTACATCGAGACATAGTCTTTCTATCAAAGCCTTATGAGACAGCATTCCCAATTGTATAACATTTTTGGAGTCGGTATTCTCGCCATATGTAGGCGCGGTGTGTCTAGAAAAACTTTAGAAGATTATGTGTCCCGAGCATGTTAGTTAACAGTTGTTGTCGTTGTACTGAGTTTGCGCTCCATTGCAAGGAACAAATCGCGTGATGTTATTCTGATCTAAACCAATCCATAAATATGTCGAATTATAGCTGGAATCTGACACTCCATTGACTTGGATATGCTTTAGCAAAAAATGTTTTCGACGAACAGGTTCTTTAGACTCCTTCTGAAACCACGCTAGAAATTATGATAGTTTTTTCATCGGATTCTACTTTCTTTTTATCTTCTACTCTCTTTTTAGTTTTTATTAAAAACTGAATATCTTAGGAACCCAGCAAAACCTTAAAAGTAGACCTAATAGATACTATTGTAGTACAAGTGTTCACGATTCGAATGGCATACAGAAGTTTGCCTCACGTCTTAACTGAAGAAACTAGATAAGTTTACAGTCTTGTCCGATAGCACTTTCACATTTAACGAGCCCTTAGATCAATTTTTGCGCCAAAAATCTAGGAATTACTTCTACAGACTCAATTTGGGATGCAGAATCAAAAAATATTTTGGAATTTGAAAGAAAAGAGAAGTTACGAAAATGAAATTTTTTCCCAAAACTGACCGATAGTTTGATGAAGATATAACCAAAAAAAGCAACGAACATTGGACAACACTGACAATCATCAAGTAGTGGATTGTCCGAATACTTACGAGGTATTCGTAGAACAGGCTCATTGTTTTTTAATCTTGGCCACGATGTAATTCTAATAGCAGCTAGAATAATGAGCCTGAATACTAATGTTAAGCCTCCGAGCAAACCTATGACTTTTGTAAGCACGAACACGAAATTATGGCGTTCCACTTTCGAATAGGTACATGCAACAGGTGCACACTGAGCAAAATATTCGTTGTAAGAGATATTCTTTGTCCACTGTTCCACCATGCTGCGATCAACGATTGATTGTACTGTTGAATGCGGTTCGAAAAAACTCAGCTCGAGTGGCACCATTGCAGTGAAACTATCGTTTATAGACAGAAATGAGAGAATCTCATTCAGGCACGTCTGATTGAAGAAACATTCGAGTGTTGAGTGGAGAAGCGAATTCATTGGCAAACAGCCGGCAAAAAATCCGGGAAGTTTTATTCGTAGCCTAGAGGTGGTTTCAAGAGCGTCAGAAAAGGCAGAGGCGTTTGGAAACGCATCGTAAATTCCCGAAGGTATTCGACAATCATAATTATCATTACAGTAACATAAAGACCCGTTCGTCGTGAAGTATTGAACAGGCCAATATGTTACTATGCCGGATGACGCATCATCCGGCGGAATGTAATAAAACTCTGCAACTGTAGTAGTTTTCAATCCCGATATAAGTTGATTACCGAGTATCATCTGGTTTACCAGTTGAAATTGTGATAGAAAGGCAATGTACATGGTCTGTTGAAATTGTTCTATCGATGTTAGAACTGTCGACTCAAGGAGAACTTGAGACAGCACTTGAGAATTGATCAGTGAAGTGGCAGAGAAAGAGGTAACACTGTCTGTAACACTTCTCTTCGACAGACGACACAGACTGGCAAGTGCTTGAAATTGAGCACTGCCTGTAGCTCTGAAATCTCCTTGATAGAAATTCGTTGAGCTTGAACCAGAGAAGATGGCTTTAATCCATCGATCGGTGACAAAGTCACTTGAACAGACTGGATGAAGACTTGCTTCAACAGTAATAAAGTCTCCATATGAGAGAGAAAGGCGAGAACAAGGACACTGTGCATCAACGGGAAGGGCTCTGACCTGATCTTCGGTTGGATGGTGTAGCGTCAGTTTTGTTGTTTGCAAAGTCAACCATAAGCCGATAGCAAGACCGATCAAAGATAATATGAGCAAGGTAAGATAAATTCGAGTAGCAATTACGTTCAAGTAGTGATGATGCTCATCTTCATTAGTACCATCGGTCGGTTGGAAAACATTTAGGTCACGTACGTACGCTTTGAGAAAAGACATTGTTTTATGAGCAAAAATGAAAGAACTGACTATCAAAATAAAAATAACATACTTTCATTTTGAAATTAGTGTCTCTCAACCATTCATTCATATAATTACTCTAACTGACAAATGAGAAGCGAAACGTGTAAGAAAAATATATAATACTGACAGATATAATGACGCGCTTCGCTTCTCATTTGTCGGTTAGAGTAATTATATGAATGAATGGTTGAGAGATAATAATTTCAGAATGAAAGCATGCTGTTTATTTTTGATAATGACAGGCAGTTCTCTCATTTTCATTTTGTCATTGAATAAGCTCTAGTTTTTTCATTACGGATCAAAATTCGAGGCACGTGTGTTTTCGACTTCTCTCTCCGATAATGACAGTTCGAAAATAAGACAAAAGATATTTGAATATCTGAAGGATTTTCTCTCGAGCTAGATTTGGCTGAAAGCTCAACTTAAACTGCTAGGATGATGTTCTTTGAAAATGACGAATCCCGAAACTAAAACTTTGAATTTGACTGGAAAGTTGTGCAAAGGATTGAATAAAATGAAATGCCTCGGAAATCTTCATGCTGGTCTTCCATCGAAGTATACAAGAACATAAAGCGTCAGAGAGATTTTTAATAGAATGAAAGGAAAATACTTTAAATTGCCTGGTATAGTTGGATGAAAACGATTTTCGAGAGATCAGGAAAATGTTTGTCTTACTGGACAGACTTCTTACCAAAGACTTTTCCATGAAATCCAGTGGTCTGATTTTGAGATACTGACTTTTTACAAAGTGTCTTAATTATCCAAATCCTTTTTCCTTCTATTTTTTTCTGGTTATTATCATTCACCCAGGTCGAAGAATCGTACGAACGGATCATATCAGATCGAATATGATCAGATCGAATATGATCAGATACGATTGTACTGTATAATCGTACACCAACCGGTATGATCTAGAATAATCGTATAAATTCATACATACGAAATGGTACGATCGGCGTCCGAATCGTGGTCACTGAAAAGTCACAGGGTCCAGACTATGCGGTTCGTACAACAATCGTACGCACGATATTGTACGATCTGATCTGATCCTATGAGATCTTATGTGGGAAATAGTCAGATTAGATAAGATCGTGTCTGATTCATCATACGTCATCAAATACGATTTTATGTACGAAGGTTACATAATTCTGACTGTTTTTTGCTGGTTTCTCCTGCTAGTCTGCTTTTGCTTTTCTTGTGCGTTTTTGACGCATGAATCTTCCCTATTTGTTTCTTTTTCATGGCTTCTAATCATGTATGGGAGATATAAAAGGTTAAGAAAAAGAGTCGCTGGGTTAGAAAAACTGTAAAAATATTTCAGGTCATTGAATAAAGCACATTAAAACAGGAAAAAAGAATTTAAAAATACAAATAATATAAATTTCCCAATAAGAAAAATCAACGAACAGAACATTACAAAAAAGAATGTGAATTGAGATGAAAAGACGCGCTTATTTCGTAAAGAAATTTTATAGAGAGCCAAAAATAGAATAAGAGAAGCAGTCCTTTCGAGAATAAGTCTGAAAAAATGTGTCTTAAGACGCATTTTTTGGAGAGAATTCTCCAGCATGTGATTTTCTCTTTCCTATGCTGCTATATGTCTGGTTCTGACTCACCCTGACCCAACTTTCGAAAGTATGCTTACGCGAAGCTTCGAGCGCAAATCGTGTTGTCAAACTAACTAAATTCCTATAAACTTAGCGCTCGAGCAGTTTAGTGTCAGCAATATACTTGTAATACTAAACAAGTCATTTGAATTCGAAATTGAGCTTTTTATAATAACAAGTATAAATTGCAACAAAAGCAAAAAAAATGATCAAAAGAGTACGATTTCGACTCATATCATGTGAAATCATGCGACACGATCACGTACAATTTTTACCATTTTTACTACACGATTTTGTACGAATCATACTATACGATTTCATACGAAATATCTGACCGACATATAATCAGACCCGCACCAAGATCGTAGTATAAGAAATCATATGATCCTACCATACGAATCATATCACTTCTTACGTCTCGTACGATCTTGCACAATCCTAGTACGATTCTTTGACCTGGGCAGACGAACAGTAGAAACTACAAATATCTTAAACTTTATCCACTAATTTATATTGGTCTTTTAATTTTTTACTTCTTTATTGTTGAGGGTGAGGACGTTTGACAAATAATGATAAATCGAAGGAGAAGAAACTAAAGCAGAAAAACACAAAAAGGAAAAGGGAAGTACGGTAGATGACATAAACTTATACACATTCTTTTCTTTTTCTTCTTTTCTTTTAAGGTACAGAATTTTATTTTTCGTTTTTTACCATACTTGGATAGAGCACATCGAGTTGCATAGAAAAAACTTAATCTCACAATTTTAGAACACATTTTTCAGTTAAAAAAATTTTAAATATCGACTTTTCAAAAATATGTGAAAATAGGCAAAATTTTGAATAAAACTCAAAATTCAACCGTTCATTCTATTTTTAAAATTCCAAAATAATTTTTCTTATTCTCCATCAAAAACTGGGTCTAGAAAACGAATTTTGGAAATTTTAAAACTGAAATTTACTTCGAGAACCGTTGAAGCCGAGCAGGATGGTAAAAGGTTCGCTGGCTAATCTTACAAGCCTATCTAGTCCTCGGATCTGGAAGATAAAATTCTCTTTCATACTCCATTCTCACTTATATACTTATGAGAAAAAAATGTATGTACCGATTTTGAAGAATTTTACTTGATTGTCGAAATGTTCAATTTTTATGAATTCAGTGAAGAACTCTTTGAAATTGGGTTGTCCTTTGCCATTTTGACAAAATCAAGGTCATATTCAGCTTCAAGAACTGGGTTGAATGGCATGGGTACTAGGAGTTTTGAATGATCTCGAAGTTTTTCGTTTTTTTCCGGAAATCCCAAACTAAAATTTTCACTCAAACTCCAAATATTGCGCAAAAGACTGAGACCCATGTCATTCGATCCAGTTTTTGATCCTGATTCCGAGTATGACCTTGTTTCTATCACAGGGTTGAATTTTGACACAACAAGTTCGGACAACACAAAGAAAAAATTGCGTTTATCATGTTGTTCCCCCCTAATGTCCACGCCTGTGGACATTCTGTATTCTGTCACCTAGACAACTGCATTTTATTTTAAGTATGGAATGAGCACAGTGAGCACTCAAAAGCTCCACTTTAGTAGTCGCCTTTCCTGGATCTTCGAAAAGATCCTCTCCGGGGGTAAAGGATTAATGCATTTAATGGAGTTTACCAGCATGACAAAGCAACAATGAATTATTCGAAACAACTAAAAGATCGATCTTTGACAATATTAGTATCGACTACCGGTAACAGATGGCCTGATATTTTAGCAAATACAGCAGATAAAAAAGCATCCAACGATCAGTTGAATTTTATCCTCTGAATTTTATAACAGATCATCTACTCTTTTCTTGTTCTCATTCAACAAAGTGCGGTGCATCCATTTGAGAAACGTTATCCTTTTTATGTCGTTTCTTATTTACCAGGCCTGCATGCAAGGTTTTTATAGTGGGTTATATCCAATAAGAATTTCGTCAAAGAAAAGACAATTGTAAATGCTGATCTTCCGTCGTTAAAACATTTATTGATTATACAATATTTAGTTGACAAGCGTATTTATCGTTTTGCATCGGAAGCACGTGAATATCTAAAACCGATATTGAGTGGATTACGTACCAACCTTACACCGTTGGATATAACCACAACAATAGCAAAAAATAAAAGAACATGTAAGCTGTTTCAAATAATACATGGAGTATCGATATGCATCGTTTACAAGGGTTAAATGATTTGTATAATTGTACTAATGTCAAAAATATTCGTCCGTCTTTTTCCCTAGTGAGAAAGTCAATATTCGGTTTCAGCTTTCACCATATCCTCTTGACTGTAATGACTACTTTTGTTATTATTAAATTAAAACGATGAAAAGCAGATCTAAATGAAGAAAGATTATAAACTTCATAATGTAATTTTATTTTTTCGGATCATGAGCGGATAAGAAAAAAAGTTTTAAATGGAATTTTTTGAAAAAAAGGCGTCTGACGTAATTAGAAACACACTATAAAAATTTACTTGAAAAACTTGTTTCAATCATGAGGTATTTTTGGTATTTCTTAGTAACTTTTGTCAATCAAATTCCTTCTGAAAGAAATTAGTTTTTCAACATTTTCTCTTTACAACTAGTGAAGACCAAAGTCTGATAAAATTCCTTCAATGTCTTTTTATTTATCTTAGCAGTATTTGAAAGACGTGCTGCGGATTTAATAGAACATATTAGTTGTGTTTTTCAAAATATTTTTGATATTACTGAAATTTATGACGCAACACCTATTATTAAATTCGGCGAAATAACAAGACAAAATTTAACTGATATACAAATAGCTATTAGAAATAAACAAGATCTTGCAACACAATCACAGACAGCAAACTGTGATGATATAATATATCTGAAAGAACTGGATAAAATAGTAATTAATTCAGTAAAACAACCGTCAAACTATTTATGATGAGATTTTTTTCTAAACCACTATACTGCTAAAGAGTTGTTCTTCCAGTACTTCAAATTTTATAAATTTTAGAGGATAAATTCGATTATTTTCTGTACTCTTATCGGATTGTAGAAGTTGCGTGGTGCAAAGTTTTCCATGATTAGAAAAACGTTTTGCATCTTGCGTTTAAAAACTCTGATCTATGAGAGTTCAAGTGAAGTCCATTCTCCTAGGCTAGGCATGCAACGGTAACGATTCACCGATTATCGGTCCTTACCGATTCACCGATTATCGTCTCACCGATTTAACGTCCAACTCAAATCAAACACACTTCATGAATGTAAGTGTGATTATGTAGAAATTGTATTTCATTTCTTATGAAATGAAAACACTATTGAAATCTACTCTACTGACTCTTTCAGCTGATAAAATATCAGGCGAAAAGCATTGACTTTGATCGTCCTTTGGAAGGTTACACTGTGAAAGTCTTTAACTTTTCCACATTTGTAAGAAGACGAAAGCCTTGAGACTCTTACGGTAGTTCCTTTAATAAAATTTGGATTAAAACTGACTGAGTTATGAAGAATAAATTGAACATATACGTGTTGAATCTCTATAGACATTGCCAAGAATCGAACAGAAACATATCTTTTAGATATACCGTGCATATCTGAGA
>CAJNOQ010004320.1:0-17787 GCA_905250885.1 Didymodactylos carnosus | reverse complement strand
AAAATTACCGTTCTAACGCACTGAAACGCGTACGCATTTAGTGAGTTATCGTTGAACGAGTTTTAACGAGTTAAAATCTATTCTAACCCGTTTAAACGAGTTAAGATAAACTTTTATTCAGGAATGTGCATGTATTCTTTATTTTTAAACGTGTTTACACCGTATATCATCGATTTTTGGAAAATTTGAATGCGTGCAAACTCGTTAAATTTCTTAGAACCATATTTAACCGGATCTGTCTCGTTACCGCTCCGACGAAACGTTAGCACGCGCCATATTTGAAAATTTAACCCGTTCAAACACAATTTTCTCGAAAACTTCTTTTTTAACGCATGCTAACCTGCGTTAGGGTATCAAAATTATTTCATGGGTAGTCTAATACTATGGAATAAAATATCTAAATATACAGAAGGTGTGGCACCAAGTCTGAATTTAAATCTTGAATTAAAACTGATATCACCATTTGGGCCCGTACGAACCCTAGACACTTTGGATATAAGGGTTAAAGATCTTATCATTCAAAGTATATCTGTAAGAAGGAAGAAGGCTGAAAAAATTCATTGGCACAACAAGCTTCCCGGGATAAGCAGTCGGATTTTTTAGAATACTGAGTGCTCCCATCCTCCACGAATAAGTTGTTTCAGAAGAAGAGTCAAGAAGGAGAGTTTTTACTGTCGATAGTATTCTTCCTATTCCTATTAACATTGATAGCATTCTCCTGTAAGTGTCAAGTGCCCTTGTACTAACAGTTCACAAAATAATCCCTATGAAAAATCCCTACAAATCAACAATTTATTACCAACGAATTACTAATACAAATAATTTTAACAGTAATGAAAGTCTGTTCTTCTTCAATTAATAAAGAACAGCAATAATTGAATGTTGTTGAATAGTTGTTAACGTTGGTGAGCAAGAGAATGTGCAAACGGAAATTATTGCAATATAAGAAGCACAGTTAGAACGAAAATACTAAATTATATTTTGATATAAACAATAGAATGACATTATTTTCCTATTGAAAAAATATTCGATTGGTGACAACAAAAGCATTGAAATTTGATTCTAAAGAGGGAACCTTTCGAGGTGATTAAACGCTTTTTGCTTGGAATCTAGTGCGTTATAGGTTATCGACCATGCTGATTACGAATATGACCATGGGGGTTGTCTTTAGCCCTTCGAAGGCCTGGTTTTCCAGAAAACCAGTTTTTCAGACACTTTAAAATATAATCCGAACCTTCTTAATGAGGCATGATTGTAGCTCGCAGATTTCTGATTAAAACGAGACATCTCCTGGCTTTATAGCTTAAGTTCATTCGAAGTTGTTTTATGTACGTTCCATACGATATTGTGCTTGATTATTAAAAAAGATTTATGTCAATGAGATTAAAAGACCATTTTAAAAAAACGGCTAATATTGTTTTGCCACATTTAACATTACTGTTATTAGATCATTGTAAAATCGTTTCCAATCATGCAACTGTAACAATACGAATTATCGTGCAGGTATAAGTAAATACAAGTTTTTATTTTATTTTTTATTTATTTTATAAACAAATTTTTCTTTTCCTAGAAGAAGGCCAATATTGCCTTCTACTTTTTCGAACGCAAGATTGCCACATCATATACCAATATTGTTGAAACTAACAAACTCTAGATCATACTATGTTAGACGGTAATGGAATTCTTGTTCATTAGCGGCGAAGCCATTGTCAGCTAGTATTTCGTAAATGTATATTTTAAGGACACTTACAAACTACTCAGCTATTTCCGCCCAACTGATGATAGGACGAGCGAGCTCGACGCGCTGAACCCAATTGCATTCGTAAGAAGGGATGCTTAGAATAAAAGCTTAGAAACAAAGGGAATAGGAGAAAGTTTATGCTTTCATGTCTTAGACCGAAATCTAGTAACACTAATCATGTTTCTAACAAGTGTCATACAATATTTAACACAACATATCCGATTCTCCATCCAGTACAACAAAAAAACAAAACGGTACGTATTCGTGCTTCTTAACTTCTTCTTATGGAATAAAGATCTTGTATTTTAGAAGTATGTCATCAGCTACAGCTTAAAAAGAATCGTCTAAATGACGTGAACTATCTGACTACGCTGACAAATGTGTAGTCAAAACTCTTTGAAAATTAGTACATATTTTAGGAGTCCAACAAGGAGATCAGCATCAAGTATATATATCAAAACTTATTTTGAATATAAGTAGAATATATAAATAATTGAATTTAGCCACAACAGCGAGATTTTCGAATGTTCCTTTATCAGCTACGACACATGTGTTAGCGACAAGAAAAACATATGATGTGAGTTAAAGCAAAATTTAAGCTTTTGTTCCATATACCTTGGATTAAACTTATCTGTTATTCATTTTCGTCTATTCCTTTTTGTCTCACGAGCTGATTGTTATTCAGCATTCATGGCACTCTTGAACATAGTACGAACGACTCATTGAGGTAAGTACTGTCACTGAAATATCATATATTTAGTTCGCTTTTCTACTTCATTTTCTAAAGTGATGTTCAATGTATTCATGCATTATCTTGCATGTTAGATTATGTGAAAGTGAGTGCTGATAATTTATGAAATATGGTATTCCAGAAAACATTATTCGTTCTGCAAAACATATTGGATGATGGATAGAGCGGGTAATATCGGACATGTTTTACCAAAGATTCAATCTACGATCTGTGAGAAAAACGTTTTAAACAAGAATCCAAATTTGCAGTTTCAACTAATTTATGAACTTCTAATCTATCAGTCTAATTTATTTGTAAATTATATTGAACGGATAATCAACAAGATTTTGAAAACTCAAACTAAGCAACGTGACTCTTATGCATCCAAAGTAACGCAAACAGCCGTTTCTTTTCTATTCTCATACATTCAATTTTTGTTACAGCTAGTGAACCCAACAAACCTTGTGCGTAACATATGCAAAAAAGAAAACATAAAGCCTTTTATTTTTACTCAGGCGAGAGTAAAACTAAACGTACTCGTCATTCATGTAGCATGTGGTTGAAATCAATTTCTGAAATTGTTGATGAAGATAATATGACATTCTACTTTTATATGGATACAATGAAACCTATCATAGACACGAATAACGAAGACAGTTTTTCAAAATCATTCTTATTCTAATTTTCTAAGTTCTATATGTGCTTTTTATTTTGTTTTCTCATGAAAGATAATAAAAGTATTTGAAATAAACTTCAGAAGAAGCAGAAATACTTTTTACAAAATAAATCGATACACCAGTGTGCACCTATAGATGCGCACTCACTCGTGTAAAATCTATGTCGATGATCCATATACAGTCACGCAAAAGAGAAGTATTTTCAAACAGATAAGAATAAAAAGTCTGCTACTGACACGGTTTGCATTTCTTGTGTTTCTGCCTCTTCACATTTCTCTTTTCCATGGGTGTGAAAAAGTATTATTTCAGAACATTCTTTCACATCCATTTTTGAGTTTTTGTTTGAGAAAAGAAATAGAGACAGAGCTACCAGAGTAACAGTCATAGGCGTTAAAATTCTTTCCATAAATAATTCACAGAGAATGAGAAATGAAAAACATCAGGTTAAATGCCATGCGCTAAGAATGACGTTACTTATTTTTTCGTATTGCGCAAGTAGATAAATGAACGAAATGTTCGAATCACTTCCTAGAGTCTTTCAGTCTAGCTTAGAAGAGAATAGAAGGTAATCATAGATTTGTAAAGACTAAAAACTAAGGTCCTTTCTTAGGAAAACTCTTGCAAATTTGCAGCTAGAAAAGCTTGTCAAAATGGTTCAGATCTTGATCAAGCAGAAGCTACGAGGGTGCGCTTTACTTCTGTCCTGATCTCTCAAAGCTGTATTGATTATTTTGTACAGAAAAGTGTTAGCTAAATAAAGACGTACAGAACAGTCGAAAACTTCTGTTCGATTCTTACCACTTCTAAGTTGATCAGCTATCTATTAGACATCGAATTTTTTGTGTGAAAATGTACCCTCTTCTACGATGCACGTAAAATTCAAAAGACACGGCTGAGTTTCAGATGCAAAGTAACAAAATATTACTCATGCATTGATTTGCGTGGATAACCGAGCCGTTCCTCCTTTAGGTAGTTTCCAACATCGACTTCTTTCCTTTTTATTCCCCAGGTAAACAAAAGACGGCTAAAAAGGGGGGTCTGTTTTTGGCCTCGCACGGGTGACCAAGGTCAAAAGAGGTGCAGGCAAAGTGCCACTGTTGGACGGGATGACGACGTCCGAACGCCGCAGAAAAAGACGGTTGAGGACGCTTACCGGACTAGTGTTGTGACTATACACCTGTCGCGTTTCAATTACTTGAAATCAACATTATCGTACACCATCAAGATGGCCGTCCTGACCCGATGCCCATCTTAAACAACATGTCCGGTAGCTAAACACGGCGTCCTGTCTGCGGGTATGAGTGAGGTTCGCAGAGTGCCACTTTGCGCAGAGCAATGGCGTCCAGTCATTGTTTTTTGGACCTCTTTGACCACCCGGTCGGACGGTCATCTTGATAGTGTTCGATAATGTTACTAGTTCTACATTTTTCCAGTCACAATTTTATTATCTACGATTGATCCCACTATGCTTCACTCGGACGTTTCTTCGAGAACATAGTGCAATCAAATTTTAATGCGTTTGTCGAGCACCTTTCTGCTTGTCATGTACCATATTGATAGATTTTTCTCATCTATTTTGCAATAACCAAATGCCATATAACTGGCATTTGGTCTCAGAATAAAAGTGAGAACGGTTAAATGTTTCACAGGTCGCCTGTGAGTTTTACCGTAAGGTAACGTTTACCATAAGAAAATATTCACGCTCGGACTTTCAGAGAATGTATATCCGTAGATATTATCGCTAAGATCAGTTCGTTATTAGAATGTACTTGTAAAAATAAAAAAACAAATTCTCCAGCAGAAACAACAGAAGTCACACATATGAAACAAAAAAGACACACTTCTGTTTCATAAATATGAAAAACTGACATTTCTATACGCGATTTTGTCACAACAGGAAAGGTATGATTTTGATTTATTGATGTGCAAACGCTAGCAAAATGTTTATTCAATAAATTTGCCTTATCAATCGGTTTTGTAGCTGTATTATTAGAAATATTGTCTAACAATGGAGGAGTAGAAGATTACCTGTGTTTGCCTACCGCATGTTTAGCAAAACTCCACCCCTTTTTAAAAAAATGATTAAGCTCAATAGATTGTTTATCAAAATACTTTTTCTTTGTTGTATTACATGCTACCTCAAACTGTTTAGCTGAATTTAAGTAAGTCCGATAAGCATGAGAAGATGGATGTTGTGGTTGTAAATATTTCTTATAGAGTATATCATGTCGTTTTAACATTGCTCTTAGTTCACTATTGAACCAGGGTGCATCTTTTGATGAAACCGTCACAAGCTTGTCTGGTATAATTTTATCTGCAATTTTTAAAAAGTTTTCTGTCCATGCTGAAATCTTTGTCGAAACGTCCGACTGTTGATTTAATAAGTTCGTCCAGCAGTAAGAAGAAAGTTCTTGTCCTTATAAGGAATATATTTTCTCGCAATGTCAATAGTTACCTCAGAAATACATTTGACACACTCATCAAGCCTCGTCGTCAAAGGTTTAAAAACTGATTCCCATTATACGAAACTCAAATTTAGCCGAAGAACATCCCAATCAGCTTTTTCATATCGTATATCAACCATTTTGTGCTGGATTGGTGATGAGATTTAGTTAAAAGATTAAAAATCATAGCAGAATGATCACAAGATGTGGTTATACTTGGAGTTACTTTAAAATCGCCAACCGAAGAAAGATTATTAATAACAAAAGGATCCAAAAGAGTGTCAGAAACAGGAGGCGCAAGTCAAGTAACTAACTGCCACATCCCACTGGAACTAACAAAATCTCTCAACTTAACATCTTCTAGAGTGCACTGTTTGAGAGTAGTGGCTCCTCCTTCGGCGCAATATGCATTCAAGTCTCCCGTGATGATCATCGTATCAAATGATTATTTTGGGGATGCTAGCTCAATCAGACCTTTCTCGATATGACTTACGATGTGTTTTATTGGATAGTATTCTGACCGGTGCCACAAAATCAAAAGACTTCTACTAACTAAACTGATACTACGGCTTGTCCACGTAACGCAACACTTCGCTGAACAAGTTTTTTTTGAATTTTTTTCATCGGAAAATCAATAGGGGTATATCACTAGACGCAGTTTTTCAAGCTGGTCACGAATCTGAGTTTTGTTTTGAGGAAAAAAATTAATTTTCAACTTTAAAATTTTAAAAACTTTAATTTCAATTTTCTAGCTCAGACATTTTGTTCAAAATTTTTTAAAAACATACCGTTGAATAGAGAATTCAGTTCTCTACAAAATGGCTCATTTCGTTTTGAGATCTAGTTTTCAGTCGAGACACAGTGGCTGCTTGAACGTTTCACCTTCCGCCTTCATCGGAAAGCGTCAGAGAATTTATTTTCAACTAGAGTCTTCTCAAGAAACCTAGAACTACATAGACTATCAGTATGAAGTTTTTTTTAACAACGTTTAGTGCCTAAAAATGGTACGACAAAAAAGTGTGTAACAGCTTTTACGTTACTTTTTTGTTATTTTTTACTGTTTTTACTCGAGTAAAAATAGTTAGCAGAAAGCTTCTTTTACCGCTGTAAAGCTGGTCCGATGCTCTACAAAATTTGCTCTAGACGCATTTCATCTGGAGAACGACTTTCGTAGGAAATTAGACCTTTAGCAAGAGCACGCCGAATTTAGGGTCATTCTGTGTAACAGCGTTACGCGACAAAAAAACCCTTCTCGAAGCTCGAGACTTCAAAAAACTTCGTTTTTATATAGCATAAATAGAGCATGATGAGCTGCGTTGAATGGCGTTCTAACGAACTTTCTAGCTCTCCAACTTTCTCAGATAATTGAGAAAAAGTGTGTCAAAAATGTAACAGCGTTACATTTGGACAAGCCGACTAATTGCAAAAAACATTATTTTCAGATGATCAGATTCAAGATCCGACAGTCGAATGAGATTTTCTACATACTTACATACGTATATAGTTTTACTCTTTCGGGAAATCATCAAGAATATGCATAATAGCTGTCATACTGTATATGTCATCATTCGAGAAGAGAAAAAAATGGACTTCTCTTTCTCTTCATCGACTGCGTTCATCATCTACACTGATCGACTTTCTTGTCCTACTTCTTGCAAGATTCGTGTTTCTTGTCATAAGAATCTGTGGTAATATTTTACATATAGTTTTATCTCAAGAATAAATTTTTTCTTGTGAAATCAGCAAGCAATCATGAGGCTGTTGTTTGACCGAATTTATAAAAAAATTGATTTAAAAGGATGTAAATACAAAATATTCATCAAGACAGTAATTCATTTTCAATTCTGTTTTACTTTATATAAGCAGCATACTTATACACGGGCATATGTGTAGGTACTGATTCAATCGTCTCTCGACAAGAATTTTGTCAGAATAATAAAATTTTCTGAAAAACTTCTGATTGATTATATGATTCATCCATAGCACAGACGTCTATAAAACGAATTAATGATTATAATATCGATAAACCTTGTAATTTCAGACAGGGATCATTTTTGGAAAAAGATGAAAAATCAACAAAAAAATGAGATAAGAATCTTTACTGATTTATCAAGACAAATTTGAAGAATCTTGGCTGAAATGTCAAGAGACAAGAATCGTACAAGAAATACGCCAAGAAAGTGGACTAATGTATGTATAGAACGAGTAATGGAACTGTAAAGTAAAAACAGATGTCAACATTTGCATCACTCCGAGTCACGTACGCGATGTACTGAACACGTACCTCTGCTTTTTTTACTTTGTATTGTTCTTGACTGATTCTATAAATGGAGGATGGGTGTAGTTGAGGAAAGTAAAGAAAAATGCTTCCGTTGAATTATGTACAATTGGAACAAGTGCCGTAAAATAAGACTAAATCTATTACTTTATTTTGAAGCATAGAAAAGAAAATATTTTACATGAACTAACTCTGATTTATTCAAAGTAGAACAGGATAAAAAAAAAAATACATGAACTAACTCTGATTTATTCAAAGTAGAACAGGATAAAAAAACAGAAAAAGTAATGGAGTTCCAGAGTACGAACCATGTTTTAAAAGGATAGAAAGTGATAGCACAGAAAAGATAACGTGGTAGATAAGACTTCTTCTAAGTACTGTACAAGTTGAACTGTATAGTAAAAACAGCTTTTAAAGTTTTCAAACAGTTATAGGGAAAATGTCTATCCTTTCCCCTTGTGGTCAATCTCTCCGTTGGACTACTACCGTTCGCCCTCTGCGCTCTGTGCCAATACGTATTTTTATCTCTACCGGTACACTGAAAGCGCTTGAGACTAACTCCTGTACTTGTAATTAGATATGCATCAGTTTTTAGCCGGTGTGGAGCATCCAGGAAAATTGCTATACTTCGGTTATCAACATTCGCTCATAGCTGTTCGACGCTTCAGTTTGTAGAAAAATGTTTGCTCTACCACATGCATTTGAAAAAACATGAGGTTCCTGCAGCGAGACATTGGTTTCTTCGGGAAAACACATGGAGTATTTGTGTAGAAACAAACGTTTCTTCAATAAAAAACATGCAGTATTTGTGGAGAAACACGAGTTTCTTCAGGAAAGAACATGAGGTTGCTGTGGAAAAACATTGTTTACTTTAGGAAAAGACATGAAGCTCATTATACGAAACATTGGTTTCTTCAGCTGACAACAAGGAGTATTTGTGGAGAAAAATCGGTTTCTTCAGTGAAAAACACGAAGCTCGTGTGGGAAAACATGAATTTCCTCCAGAGAAAACTAGAAGTTTTGTGGAGAGGGTGAGGGTGAGGGTGAGGGTGAGGATGAAAGCGCTTGAGACTAACTCCTGTGCTTGTAATTAGATATGCATCAGTTTTTAGCCGGTGTGGAGCATCCGGGAAAATTGCTATACTTCGCTTATCAACATTCGCTCATAGTTGTTCAACGCTTCAGTTTTGTAGAAAAATGTTTGCTCTACCAAATGCATTTGTTAAAAAACTTCCAACACTTTCTAACAAAGCTTGGACATCCAAAAATGTATCAGATCACGGAAAAAAAAATGTTTGAACAGCTTTGTTTTTGTGATTTAATGTATTTTTGAATGCTGCAAAATTAGTTAGAAATACTATTGGAAGTTTTTTAACAAATGCATTTGGCAGAGCAAACATTTTTCTACAAAATAAAAAGTTGCGCAGCTATGCACAAATCTTGATAACGGATGTATAGCATTTTTCGTGGATGCCCCAAAATCAGTTACAAACTGATGCATACCTATTTATAATTGTTGTCGTCATTCGAAGGATGAGTATCACCCGACGAATGACGACACTTCCATAACCAGAAGTATATATAAACATACTTGGCCACAGAACGGCTATTTTCGTATATGTGATATACAGAAATATAGCGAAGAAAAGGAGCTTTCGAATAATATATAATAGTCGTAAGAAATTGTGAAACTGACAGGGAAAAATTCAAAAATACGATCTAATAGAAACTTAATCGAACTTGATTTGACGAATTTTGTTCAGAGGGTGGTTATAAGGTCTGATGAGTGTCTAGAAATATTCCTCGCTACATCCACCCTTTAATTAGTCGATGAAATTCAGACATGAACCGATCCATCAGATAATCGCCCCTCCTCCCCCCTCCCATTCCTGTTTCTGGGATAACAGAATTAAAATTTTCACTTAAATGGACCATTTCACGGATCAGCTTTGAAAAGGATAAAGACTGGACCAGTCGATCATGTAAAGAATTTAGTTCTCTACATAATGAACTATTTTACATTGAAATAAGAGGTGCGACAAAAGTTCAAAAATGTTTTAGAAATGGTACTACTAGAATTACTCTTAAACAGAACTTTTGTTCTATGTGTAGAATGAAACGGACGAAACACTCAGGCTTAATAAAATGCGTTTTTGAGTAGATCAGTTAGTGAGAAGAACATTCAACTCTTTAGACTGTAAATTTAAAAGCATAATTGTTTTTTTGTGTTCTTTTAGGTGAACTTTACAGTTGTTTTGCAGTAATAAAAACTATTTGTTTTACAAGAGTACCACTTAATTTTTATTCTAACGTAAGCTGAAATAGCTGGCGGGTAAGAAGAAAAAGACAGAAAGACAATCGAAGCTTTTTTGTGTTCTGTTATTACGCCATACAAAAATAATTTCTTATTCGGATTAGACACGCCAGACCAATGCTATTCAGTAATCCATTATACGGTCAATCACTATCCCTATATGCTTATAGCCGTCAACCGGCATACCCTACTTATAGCCGTCAATCAACCTACCCTGCATCACAGATATCAAGTACAGTAGCACCCAGCCTAATACATACAAATTTTGATAAACTTCCCTCGATCAGAGACAGGTAACTTCTTGTAACAAAGTAGTATCGATAGACTCCTTTCACCTGTTCGTCGCTGTTATAGACGCCTACCAAAGCTCGGAACTAGTCGATCGTGCACCAGGAAATTAATTATTTGTTTTAGTAGTCTAGCACTTTGTCTTCTGACTGCGGTGGCTATTTCGTTACCACTGACAGTAAGCATATTAACGGGCACAATATCAACAACAACCACATCGACTACCACAAGCACAACCACATCGACTACTACAAGCACAATCACATCAACCGCAACCAGTAAGACAGTAAGAGAAAATATCAAGATCTAGAATCATATACCAGATTGTTTTCTTCTCAGGCACAACAACATCAACGTCTACATCAACTTCGACAACAAGAACAACATCAACGTCAACAACGACCAGTGCCGCTCCAGTTCCTTGTCTCTCCATCTCTCCAGCAAGCACTAGCGTATGGGGTGGAGGTAAGTCAATTTCTTTCTCTACAATTCCTGTAACAATCAAAAATTTCACCTTTGAAGGAACTAATCGAACGTTTTTTGGCAATGAACATGACATTTGCAATCAAAGTTGTACTTCACCTACTCCTACACTGACCGTTAATCAGGCATTCTATGGACTAAATAATGCCTCGATTTGTCCATGTTGGATTATGGATGTAACGCCAACTGTCCGCAGCAATTGCACAGCATCATCCTGTTATTTCGCTATAGAAAATGCACTTCTTACCGATACATGTGTTGGCTATATTAAAATATTCTGGATGTATTTTACTTGTAGGTAGAGTATCTTGTTCTCAGGGTATCATCAGACTTTTGAAACGGCGCACAAATAGAAAAAAAAGATAGTCAGTGGTCATAATATTTTGTCTGTTCTTTAAAAATAACCTAAATATACAAGTCTATTAAGAGTTTGTATAGGAAGAAATGACGTTTAGAAGGCACAAAGTAACTACAGACAAACTACTATACTAAGCCTTCTGATTAACATCATCCGTGTTATAATTTAAGAATAATAATTTTTTTCTGTGTTTAAGAATTATGAAAGAATATAGGTAAGTACTTTCTTGTTTTTATAAGTTAATAGGAATTTCGTTTAATTTTTTGACCCATATGTGTCGAAAACTTGGCTTCCTATAGGGTTCTCATTTTTGATTACTTTTTTGAAAAAGTAACGGAGATTGCTATTTCACAATTGACGCTTGTTATTGATCATATCAAAAATCACCATTGGAAACAGAACCCCACCCATATACGGATTCTATTTCAAAGTCAAAGTTAGTTTAAATCAAACCGAAAAATTGATTTATTAATTTAATCAAATTGGATTTATCAAAGACTATTCTCAGTTTAGTATCGAGTATCTTTTATGTCGAGTGATAGTCATTCTGTCAAATCTGTTAAGAGATGGTGTGGATTTTAACATGAAATTTTCTTCTGAAAAATATCCATATGAAATATGAATAACGCTCAAGACGATAGATAAATCGTTTACATAAACTCTTGAATCTACAACTACGAATGTGTTTTGTTTCCCAAAGACAAATAAGAATAAGAGTTGATTTATAGCAGAATCAAGACAAATAGATGACACTTATGTCGAAGACTACGGTATCTTTTGCGAAAAAGAAATGAAAACCCAATAGTTGTATGAGAATCATTTTTTGACGTACACAACTTTGATATTTTTTGGGGGTTATAAAAGCTTTCGAGCTCAGACTGTTCATTGAACGAAGTTAGTATTAATTCTATGGATCTTCTTCCGGCTTCGATAATAAATAAGCTCTGAGTGTGGTTCTTATAATAAGTTCTTGTTCTCTCAGAAGTTACAAATTCTTTAATATATTTTATGCATTAGGAAATTTGGTACTTGCTCCGCGCTGAACCAAATTGGATAAAAATTGAGCGCCAAATGCAAAATTTATCGGTGAATCCGACAGCGAGTTCCTTATAATTACATCTTTACTTCTTTTTTGGCGTCGACATAATCAATGTGGTTTTTGCCTAAATTTTATTCAACGAATGAGGAAAATAAAATTTAGGTAAAAACCACGTTGATTATGTCGACGCGAAAAAAGAAGTGAAGATGTAATTATAAGGAACCCACTGTCGGATACACCGACAAATTTTGCATTTGGCGCCCAATTTTTATCCAATTTGGTTCAGCGCGGAGCAAGCACCAAATTTTCTAACTGAATTAAATCGAGCGGTTGTTGATTCATCTGACGAGGGAAGTACCCCAACTGATAAATCGCTTTTTCAACGAAACCGAGTGGACTATAGGTAGTCGACGATGCTGATTCCGAATATCACATGCGACACACAGAGCATCCAGAACCATAATCTCACTCCCATACCAGCGATATCTACTCACTTCAGATAACATCTCGACCATTTCTGCTCCAAAATGAGTGAACATGGATTGAGAGATTGACACGAACGTATCGTCCGTAGTATCGAATGAACGATAACCTAATGACTAGAAGCCTTCCCTAGATATGAAAACGCAAACAATCGCGAACGACAGTCTCTACTATCGCATCGTCGATGTAGAGTTCAGCGGACTCCACCAGCGATTCTGCACTTTCGCGAACTATGGCCACGTCAAAGTATACTCATCCTTTCTCAAAAAATGGAGTGATCTGCTAGTTCTTGACTGGTAGACTGAGTATTGTACGGATCATTGAGTCAGTACTAGCCACTTGATAAGAAAATATCAGCAATCTTCGAAATACCGGCTATCGTCGTAGCTATACTCACCCTCCACACCCTTCTACTCGCTCCCGATCACACTATTTTCATATTTATCAATTAAAGAATAATGGCTCTTTTATTTCGCAAGAACAAAATGAAGAATTACATGATTATGTTACGTTTCGCTTCACAATATAATGTAATATTTCGCTTCACTGATAAGGTTTAACAACTGGTTTTAAACTTGTCTTACCAGCATAATGACCCAATCTAAATGGTTGTTGCACATGTTGGTCTAGATTATGTAGGTTTGTTTGGAGATTCGGTAACATATCATGGATTCTCCTCTGTAAGTTTTCGTACAGTGTATTTGGTGTTACATTCGTTGCTGTGTTGAATACATCAATAATGTATCGAAAAAATGGTGAAACACTGCCTAGGAACGATGATTCTTCATTTTCTTTACATGACGAAATCACCATAGCTGAATGTGAGATGTCGCCAAATATTTGAAACCAGTTTTGAATATAATTACAAAAATCTTCTGGAAGCTCATCTGTACAATCTCTTAAATTTTCAATATTGGTGCGAGCTTCAGGACTAATGTTCAGGTTTAATCTTAAATATTCATCAAACTGATTGTTCATATCGATCTTGTGTTCATTCATCAACGCCGGACAAAAACCACCTTTAAAATAAGAACGTAGCGAATTAGAAGATAACTATGTGTTATTAATAAAGAATAGGGCACATTTTTTCCACTGATGATTCGTTCAATTAGGGTCACGCAGCAAAGCGAAATAACTTTCTATGAGTTATTCATTTGAAAACTCTCACTAAGAAAATCTTTGAATTCGCTGTTTTGAGCTCGTTAAAAATATCATCTCATTGGAAACAATATTTTGCGCTCCAGTTTTATTTTTGGAAGTATTGAAAATGTTTTTCATGGAACTCAATATGGAAAAACTCAGAATAGAAGTAGTTTTTACATTCCTAGGATCGATACTAACTACATGAAGGTACACAAAGGATATGTAGTTGTTCCTGAAACAAACAGTTGTTTTCAAGTAAAATCATCGTTCAATTCTAGGTCGATGAAAAATTAGCTTCATAGCTAAATCATCTCGCACTTAGGAATACTTTCGAGCTTTCTCAAAGGTTTATAAAATGTCATCAGAAATCGAGTTATCGAAAAACTTTTGCAATTCTTGTCGCTTATAAATTTGAAGCGACTTTTATAGGGAAATTTGTTTTTTAGCTGTTAGAACTGTTATTGTTGAACTTTGTATGACAGTTGAGTGGCTGTAGATTCAAGCATCTTGAAAGATTTCGCAATGTTTTATTTTACACTGAACCAGTTTCGTACCGATCCAGCTAGCTTTCAAGGAGTTAGAAAAAAATCTTTCTCTGGGAGGTCTTTGAAAAACAGATTTTTTTTAAAACGGGCTTGAAAATAATCTAAAAATCATGAGCTTATGACTGTTGGATTCACTAATGATTTTTATCTGCGCGTTTAGTTCTAAATCCATTTGAGTCGAGGAAAAGTTTTATTCAAATTAACTTTCTCGTTCTGAAGAGAACTATGCTGATTTTATGTAAATCGATTCACTTTGTAGAGGCACACTATGTCGCAAGACCAATATATGACGTTTTTTACAGCGTTGATTTGACTGAGGTATTTATGTATGTGCTGGCTTTTGCTTTCGATCAGTAGAGCTTATGCTTTAGCAACCTGATTGAGAAGTATGTTTCAAGACGACATCGTCTGATGGTAAGTTTTAGGTTTCCCACGGACTTCTGGATGCCATGACAAGGTAAACTCGTTAGCACACAGTTTGATATGCATAATAACCGCTAACAATTATATGAAAGTAGCCATATCTTACCAGAATGACAAGAGTTGATTAATAGTAACACATCAAATGTACTTTCTTGTAACATTTCATTTAAACCATTTTGCGACAAATTGTCTGATGTTAGACTGGTATAAATCTCTTCATCTGTTATAAATTCATTTTCTTTTAATTCAAATGCAAACCTTCGGTTATACATCATTCCGTGACCAGTGAAACATACAATAACAACATCGTTCAAACTTTGTTTTGATATGTGACGAAGATTTCGGGTAACGTTATCTTTGGTAACCTCATTGTCTTTCAATGTTACAATCTGAAAAATGTATAACTATAAATCCCAACAACAACAGAAGAGGTAGTGGGCAAGATGAGTTCTAAAGGTAAAATAATCGCTTATCTTTTCATAAAGTGGAACTATTTTAACCGTGGTCAAGCCAAAATACAGCGGTATCTCTTGTTTCCAAAAGGTCAAGTCTAACTATATTCCTTAGATCGAAAGGATAGGTCTACAACTGGAAATTCATCAGTGTCCGTCTATCTGTCTATTTAAAATATAGTTACAATATGGCAACTATGCTACAGATGACGGTGCAGTAAAATGGTACAAATGACCATCCAGTAATTATGGTTCGGACGACTGTGTAAGAGTTATAGCGATGACCTAGTTACTACGATTCAAACAACCGACCAGTACATCTTAAAAATACCGAGCAGTAAAAAATTTTTAAATTATTTAGTGTGGTTGGATTATTGTTCAATACCGCATAAATGAACATAAGATTTATTACTAAAATCAAAATTTAATAAATGAGTCTGATCACAAAATTACGATAACCAAACAAAATCGTGTTTTTTAAATAATGCCAGAGTAATTTCTTTTGAGTACAAATGGCACTAAGATAAACTAATTATGGGAAATTTTTATTATTATCTCATTTATATTGACCCTTTCAGTCGATTCAATTTTCCTAGAAAATATCTTCGCCAAATTCATTTTTATGTGCATTCATTACTTACGTTTGTTTCTCTCTTTCATATATGTCATACAAACAAGGAACGCGATAACACAATGAAATTCGATTTTTTTCCTTTATACTCTTTTTCATAATAATATCTGAGACTCTTTTCTCTCGCGCGTATAAAAGCGACTGACATACTAAGGTAGTTTATAGAACCTGTGGAGAAATTGATACAGAAAGTAGTGCTTCGGATGATTATTTTGCTCAAATGTAACTTGAATTTTCAAAGATTCGGGAAAAAAGTTACTGGTGATAACGAAAATTCACGAAGAAATCTACGCTGAGAGAAACGGCACGATTATTTCACAGTTTCGACAAACTTTAGTCCGACCGGTATACCATTCGAGAAGCTGAAACGTGATCGAAAGCAACAATTAACAAATGATTTGAAGCGTAAGCTCGCTGATCACACGCTTTAAGAAATGGAAGGATCTACACACAATGTCTGAAGATTCTGTGTCGGCTACTATGAGAAAAACAGAGACTGACAATCAAGAGAAGCGAGCACAGTGGCAGTAAAAATTATCAAAACATGCGGTTCTACTCATGACAATTTTTTTTGTCTTGATTGTATCATCGAGAAGCGTTATATTATACGATGAATGAGTAAAAGATTACCGAAAATACAACTGTAACGAAATATAAGGACAATCTATTTCGTTACTGCAGCAGTATTTCTTTTATTGCGATCTCAATGACGAACTGGAGGAGTAACGTTATCACAGAATCTGCTATTTCCCCTTTGTGCCATTGGAATCAATAAAATCACGTAAATTTATAACAACAGTTGTATCCTAAAAAACTATTTGGAGCTAGCCATTGAAATTTCTAAAAATCTATGAAAATCATTTAGAATCGCTTGAAGTCACTTAGAATCACTCGGAAATATCCGAAGGAATAAGACAACAGTATGTAACACAAACGGCTGATTCTGTGGCATTGGAATCAATAGTAACCAATGGAGACAGTTGCAAACAGTGGTAAAACCATTAGAAATCATCAATAGTCATTTGAGTTTATGCAAATTAACAAAAGTGGCTTAGCTCTTATAGCTATTCTCACATGGGCTCTAATCAATCATGATTTTCCTCAGTCCTAACAGGGTCTTATGCTTGATTCTATTGATTCTAGAGACTTGGACTATCTAAGCTAATAGCTTTTGTTTGGTTGTTTTATCTGACATCACTCTTTGTTTTTCTCCGAATAATAGAAAACATAGCGTTACTTACTGACGACATCTGAGAAATAAAGCGTCAATAAAACGAATAAATTATGGAATAACGTTAGTTCTGCTCATATATGTGCCTATCATACGATGTAAGCCAGTTTATATTGGATTATTTTGAGGAGTAAGGTCAGAAAACGGCAGCTCTACCCAAAACAGCTCTATTACAATGAGTTTCAAGTATTTTTCATACGAAAAATAGCAAAAATCGCAAGTGACAAATGGTTAATTCTAGTAATTGGAATTAGTGGAATCGCACTTGAAATCATTTAGCATCAACAAATGACTGGCTGATAACACATCATATGTGTCTTTGCGTCTACGAGAAAGCAAAAAGAAAATGTTTTTCTATAATTTCTTCTCACGAGGGAACCGCCCCAGGTGTCCGGCTCCAATTTCGTTCGTTCATACATCATTCGATAGAGGACCTCGAGTAGGCAAAAAGGCTAAAAGGATTTGGGCGGAGGGCCCTTTAAGACCCGGTTTTCTGGAAAACCAGTTTTTCAGAAACTCTAAAAAGA
>CAJNOQ010004319.1:0-17789 GCA_905250885.1 Didymodactylos carnosus | reverse complement strand
TGAAAAGAATTTGGAGGTTTGCGGACTTGTACTTTTTCTAGAAAAACAATTCTTAATTTTTTTGGCCTGCTTTGTCTATTTTTAAAATTTAAATAAAGCTTTTACTTTTCAGTTTGAAATCTCGGTTCTGTAACCAATCGATAGAGCGCATCGAGATGTATATGTGAAAAGATTGTCATCGTTCTCGAACAAGGTTTGGCGGAGAAATTCGGATTAGACCTTGAGAATGTGTTTTGGGGGCCGAGACCTTGCCTACAGTGTCTCTGCGGGGACGCGTTTTGGAGCGGAAATGTGAGTGTAGATGTTGTTTATCATGTTTTGTTTGTATGATATAATACTTTGCTGTCGCTAAATTTCTTAAGGTCAATCTTTAAAATTGAAAATACTGAGACGCTGCACTACGGAGAAAAGGCGCTCAAATTTTTACGCTACTTTCTCTTTTCTGAGCCCGAGAATAGTGTTCAGAAAATCGTCAACTCATAGAACATAGACACTTTCACATACTGGATCGAATAGAAGTGTCAAAAATCGAAAAAAATAAAGATTTTCAGACCGATTTTTCAGAGTCCTAGAGCGCAAAATCGTCAAGGATCTTGAACAGAGTTTCGCTTCAGGTAAGATTATAGAAGAAAACTGTGGAAACAAAAATTGTTCAGTCTAAAAATTCTATACTGGCTCAGGAAGGGATATTTTTAAGACTCGATTTTTAAATTAAATTAAATTTTAACGGGTGGTCCGGGATAGAGAATTTTGCGTAGATTTTAGTCATATATTCCTTTTGAAATAAATATTTGCCGTGTTTCTATAGCATTAGAAATGCTGAAAGCCATAAAAAAACAGGGTTGCTCAACTAACGAGGAAACCTATCCAAGTGATACCTTCCGATTTCGTTCGTTCATACATCGATCGATAGAGGGCATCGAGCTAGTAAAAAACCTAAAAGGATTCGGGCTCATGGCCATTGAAGGCCTGGTTTTCTGGAAAACCAGTTTCTGAGAAACTCTACAAAATAACCAAAACCTTTTCTTAATAAGGCACGATTGTATCTCGCAAATTTCTGATTAAAATGAGACCTCTCCCAGCTCTACATGACCTTCTTTGCAAAGTTATAGAATTTACAAGAAAAGCCCTAAATGTTCATTGTCAGCTCAAAGCTACAGAAATAAGAAGCAAAAAATTAATTTAGGGCTTTTCTTGTAAATTCTATAACTTTGCAAAGAAGGATCATGTAGAGCTGGGCGATGTCTCATTTTAATCAGAAATGTACGGGCTACAATCATGTCTTATTAAGAAAAGGTTTTGGTTATCTTTTAGAGTTTCTGAGAAACTGTTATTCCAGAAAACCAGATCTTCAAGAGTCATGGGCCCAAATCCTTTTAGAATTTTTACTAGCTCGATACCCTCTATCGATCGATGTATGAACGAACGAAGGTATCACTTGGATAGGTTTCCTCGTAAGGAATTAGAAAGTTTTGAAAACAAATTTTTGTTCAGTTAGACAAGTGTCAAAATTTGGTTCTAGCAATAAAAGATGCAGAAACTCTCGGTGTATCTGAAGGTGTGTTTGTTCCTATAGATTTATTTGTTCCTGCTTTCGAATATTCAAAACATTGAAAAAATATTTTTAATGTCTTGTTTGAATCGCGCAACAAAACCAGTTTGAATACTAAAAATTACACTTTATTGTATACAAAGTGCTGAGCAAGTCTGCCTTTTATGGCTTCCAGCATTCCTAATGCTGCAGAAAGACAGGAAATATTTATTTCAAAAGAAATATATTGCGTTGATGCAAAATTAACGACCGTTTTTATTAGTGCCCTCCGAATCCTTCTAATTTAGCATTTTTTCTCAATCCTCCTATGCTCAATCGATGGAGAATTGAATTCTCTACAAAACCTGCTATTTGAATCTCTGATAGCATTTTTCTTGTTTGAACACCATTCAAAATATTGAAGAGTGCTGAGTTGCCTAACTGCGACAGACTGAAAATAGAAAAATATTTGCCTTGATCGAAAAACAGATTCCATAAGAATTTTGAAAACTTCAGAAGATTCACGGAAAATTCTGCATCTTCTTACATATTTCTCGAAATTTTATAGTTAAGTCTTCTAGGAAAATTTTTCTATGTAAAAATCTGACAAATCCAAACAAGCCTAACTTTTGAACCTATTTTTCACAGACTTTAGTTTTTTTACTATAGAAGCAGTAAAACGTTCTGAATCCGGGGTTTTAGTCTTATTATTTTACACAGAATTAAATTCTGCATCTTTTGATATATAAACAAAGTTTCTCAATCGAAATCATTAATTAAAAAAATTAATATATTTTGAAAAGATTGAAGAGCCGATTGAAAACTAAATATGAGTCCAGTTGACGTAGCAGAAACATTATATGAAGTTGTAAATGAGTGAGATCGATAGAGCACAAAATTCTCTATCTTTCCACGTAGAAAAATTAACTATTGAACCCCAGACAATGGGCTAAACATCTTAAGAAAGGAGACAATAAAAGCACATCGCAGTTCGACAGCTCAGCACCATTCAGTATTTTGAATGGTACTCAAACGAGAAAAATGTTGTCAAGATTCAAATAGCAGGTTTTGTAGAGAATTCAATTCTCCATCGATTGAGCTTAGGAGGATTGAGAAAAAATGCTAAATTAGAAGGATTCGGAGGGCACTAATAAAAACGGGCGTTAATTTGCATCAACGCAATATGACTAAAATTCACGCAAAATTCTCTATCCTTTAGCATCCAAGCGAAATTTTCTGATCAAGCGTAACATGAGAAAAAAAGCCTTGCAAAGGTCGGCAATTTAATCTGGACCATCCGTTAAAATTAAATTTTTGAAAACGGTATTTTTGCCTTAATACAATTCGATTTTTCATATCTGCTATTTGGTCATCAAAATCGATCATGGCTGTTTTAATGGTTAATCGATATGATATGAAACGCAATACTTTAAGAGGAAGTTCTTTTAAGAACAAACAAAAAGTAAAGTAAGTTTTTCAATAATGCGTTTCTTACACACTGTATATATTGCTTCGTCGTTGTGTGTCGGATAATTCGTAATGTTGTGTATGTTTGTACTAAGTCAGATCCACATCCAAGCAGTAGAGTCGTAAACAAATTTCAATTCGTAAAAGTCAAATATCATTCCTTTGTTTTCTTCAAAAAAAATCCAATTTTACATAAACAATGATAGAAGTCATCTATTCTCCACTCTTATTGCCGATTCGATTTTTTTCTTGCCACTTTAACACACAGGCTTTGTAAAACATGACAACATTGAGGATTTCTGGAATTAAATCTCCTCCCACAGCAACATGGCTTGGCCACTGCAACCCCAGTCCAAATTCGATTAATAGCCGACAATACTGATGACAGTTCACTTTACTACTCCAATAGTAGGATCCAAAATTACGCTCAACCAATTCGTTGAAGACACATTGCCCCTAAAATAAAAAAAGCCGAAAAAAACGTTGTTCATTCAGCGAAGAATTATTAGAGAAATAAACAAATACTCACCAAGGGTATTAAATATGTATTCCCACGTGTACATGGAGGTAAACGACTTGTACAAAGTTTTGTATAAAACTCTTTTACCTAAAAGGTTAATAAAAGTAAAACAGTGCAAGAAAGATTGTGTCTTGATCGAGACTCACCATTGCACTTTTTAATTCATTTGGAACTAGTTCAGATACAAGTATATTTTCCAAATCTGTTGAAATTGAATGAGTATTGAGAAGATAATCACATGATTCTAATTTCCCAATAACATGAAAAACAACTTCACTTCTGTCAAACTCCACCATAGCATGATCATATTTTGTTGATGCCGGTACACTAGTTACAGGTTGAATGACCACAGCATGCAATAATAATCCTGATAAAACATCTTCAGTTGACGTGCCTGCCAAGTCTAATAAGACTGACATATGAGAATGTTTTCCTTGATTAGGATGATGTATGATGAGATAAACAAAATTTGCCATTTTCTGATTTATAGTGGAAGATGGTAGAGTTTGATGAAGAGGAGAGGGTCCAAAAGGCAATATTCCAGTGCCCATCAATTTATCGTGCAAAAAAATTCTAAAATATAAAACAAACAACACCACATTGGTATGGTCTTTGTCTGTGTGTGTGTCTGTTTGTGGAACGGAAAAATGGCTGTCAGATATTCTATGGATAAGCGAATCAAGAGACAGAAGTAGAAAGTTATTTTTACACAAGGGAGAAAATATTCAAAGAGATGACTGCAAAAATAATTACTGATGCAGAGAGAAAGAAAACTAAGCAAACATTTCTGTAGTTGGGAGATAGATGTCCGCAGAAATCAGTCCATTTTGATAGCACAAAAAAAGTGATCGATGGATAATAAAACTTACAGAATACAGATAGTCTATCATGCCGAATTTATCAGAAATACTTGCAGCCTCCCTTCGGATCTTCAGTGGGTGTCCAGAAAAACTTTTAGGTTTATATTACATTGTGTCCTTTTCCCTTTTTTCTTATACAAGAGAGAAAATATTCAAAGAGATGACTGAAATATCTACTGGAATCAGAGAAGTTCACACCGTTTCTCATCTGTAAAACGAAACCGAGAAGTTAGAATTCATCTAGTCATGTTCCAGTTTTATCCTTTAGACTAATCGAAACCCTTATGTGAAGTTTTTGTGAGCAAATGTGGGTGATACATAATAAATTTTACTTACTCTACTCATTTCTCATTTGGTTTCGCGTCGATCACGTTCAGTATCTTTTCTTGGTTGTTCACGATCTTCTTTCGATGATTTTCGTTCTAATGTATGTTCAACGTCTTTTTCTGTGGATCTATGTGAACGTTCTCCTTTGGAACTACGAATGCGATCGCTTCTATCACGTTTTCCATCTTGATGCTGTTCTCGATCACATTCTTTTTTATGTTCTCTATCGGATTTTCTCTCTTGGTCTCGTTCTAGACCTCTTGACTCTTGTCGTTTATTTAATAACGATACATTTTTACATGCGAGCGCGCAGACATGTCTAGATACTCTGTTAGATTTTGTTAATGGAGTATTCCCAATGAAAAATATTATACAACTGTAGAAAATCATCCGAATTAGGCAGAAGTTTTATTTCTAACTACGGTATATATGTCAATTTTTATTAGGTTACTTATCTTTGATCCGCTGTTTCAATGCAAAATAGATCCGACTGTCTTCTTCATCTAGATCTTTCAAAATTTCTTTTTGTTTTTATTTATTCTTGTTTCGATCAGTCGATAATAAGAGACAAAAAAAAAATCAATGAAAAACAAATTCAAGAAATATTTAAAGAGAAAAAGAATGATACATTTTGAACTTAGACTGATGTATTTTTCACAAACGTAAAAATGATCTTTGTTGAATGGATTATATATTTACATAAAAAGGAAGTTCTTGCTACAAGAAAACATAGGATAGACTAGGTCGCACAAAAAACGAAAATAACTTTGAGAATGTATATCGATTGTTATCTGTTACAGGCACAGAACATGAAAGACATTTGCGAAAAACTATACCTATACATCATTTTCTTTTTGGCTTCATACGTAGTTTTTCTAATATTTGACGAGCATCTGTTGGCTTTGCACTAGAAATAAAAGAAAAAATATAGAAGACAAAATGTAAAAATTGTCAATTATTCCACCCTTTGGAGAGTGATTAACGACTACTTACAATTTTTTTGTTTCAACAGTATCAACATCATCATCTATTTTCATTCGTTTTGTTTGATTATTTTCATCATCCTTTTTTCTTAATGAATTCAATTTTGACCTTAAATCATTTGTTCCTGAATTAATTGTAACCGTAAACATTGTATCATCATCGATATTTTCATCATGGGTTTCAAGTTGATGATGCTCGTATTGAGCACTCTCTTCTTCATCAGTTGAATATTTTCTTTTAGATATAGTTTCTTCCACGACTGATATTTGCTCATGATTGTCAATATCATCTTTTGTTTGTTTCTGCTGATTGTTTTGGTGGAAGAACAACTGTAAATTTTACATTTTCATCATCTTCATGATCTTGCTTTTCATTTTCGACCAAGACAATATCCGTTTCTTCTTCCTCATTGTATTTTTCATCTGAAATTTCATCCTTTGTTTCTGATATTATCGGTTTCACAATGATAAAATCACGGTACAACTGTTCTCGTTGTTGTTTTGATTTATTTGATGCTTGATTTAATTCACGTTTTTTTGAACGGGATATTAGTCCTTTCGTGCCATTATAATTTGGATTACCATACTCTCTATAATATTTACCGTCTTTTTCTGCGCCACGTGGTTTTCGATCAGAAATCGTTGTATAATGAAAAAATAATTGGGTACATGACAAAACACATTCATCATTACAACTACCATTTCAAACTAAACGTATTTTTATTTTTTTCAATAGCATGATAGTTTGTAAACAAAACGTCATTATCTTTGTCATTCAGCTCACTCCAAATATCATATGTGTCTTTCACTTTGATTACGTTTTCTGGTTGACATATTGGCAATGATTCATAGGCGTTTGTTACTTTTTCAAGTAATTTTACTTGATCATCAGTTGTTGATGCACGAATTTGACCACCACCATTCAAACAACCTGAAAATAACATTATCAAAAACATATTATAATAGATCGATCGCACTTTCCATATTACCAACCTGATGGACATGCCATTATCTCCACAAAATCATATTCACATTTTCCACGTTTGAGTTTTTGAACAATATTTTGAATATTTCGAAAACCATATGCATGAGCAAAACGAAGTTTATCTTCTCCATCAACTTTTAGCACTGTTTCACGAAAATCTTGATTTCTAAATAAAAAAAAAACAGAATCGAGATCTATCATACGCTTTGGTCATTGATCACTGAAGTGTATACCTGATCATTTTCAATTGAATTTTATCTTCAATATCGACATTGAATAGTTCTTTTGCTGCACAACGATAAACATATTCTAAATATCCTCCAGAACCACTCCCACGATGATTCAAATAAAGACCATTTTCACTTTTCATACAAAATCTATAAATTGAGGTAGAATTTGCATTCGATTTTGATTTAAATTTCAACGTACGGTTCATCATATTCCATTTCACTTGCATTCTCAGGATCAAATTTTTCTTCTTCTAACCATTGATAAAATTCACCTATAGAAAAGAATATACATAACCAAATGTAAAGAGAGATTAATTCAATTACCGGTTGATACCACACAGTCAACATCACGAATGTTTAAGTTTTCATCGTAAAAATCTTGTCTTGATGCTTCTAATTTTTTATCATAACACGGTTGAATTGTGAAATGATACAAACTATGTTCTGATATCGAACTGTTCGTTTTCATAAAATAATCTTTAACAAATGAACCAAGAACTTGTTGTGGGGATTTAACTTTACTAATGTACGGTAGAATATAAGAGCCTTGTGTCTTCTCAGCATAACATATCCAACCTAAAACAAACAATAATAAATAAACAAATTTCACATAGTATAATCTCAAAATGGACATACCTGGACATTCTGATGTTAAAAGTGGTAGATACTGTTTATTATTTCGATAACGTTTGATAAATTCATTCTTAATTTCGATTAATGAAAAATTTCTTGCGTAGGTGACATCAAACACATAGTTCACTCCTAAACTGAAACATAGATAATAGAAAAAAAAGGGAAATCCTCACAAAAAAAGAGGTAGTTTACATTTTTTTTAGAAAATTGGTTATTCTTCTTACACAAACAGTTGGCTCTAAATTATATTTGACAGCAATTGATGATAAACTTTGTGGTGATATCGAACAAATAATCGTTTTAATATCAGTGGGTGTTGAATTCTAAAGAGAGAATAGATGAAAATATGTATCCATTGAGAAACAGTTGGACAACTCTTCTTACATTATCTTTTAATGTTTGATTTAATTTTAAAATATTCTGTGCTTCGTGATAATCTTGTTGATCAATAAGGATACTTTCGGCTGATGTTATACATCCACTACATGCTAGACAATCATTCAATGTTATTTTCGCTTGAATGCGAGGTTCTTCCTTCTCATTGAGCCGTTTCTGAAAGACAAGATAACAATGATTTTTAAAAACGCTATAGAAAAATTTACTTTTACCTTGTTTGATTGTAATTTGATCATTCCATCATTTTCATCGCCAAGTTTCTTTTGAACTGGAATAATGCATAGCTGACAAGAGATTGAAAAAAAGCGATAAATAACAACTGTTATTCTTTTTTCTTATCTGATGTACCTGTGATGGCCCAATAAAATCGTCTAAATCTGTCAACTGCAGTGCCCCGGAAAAGCTTTTAGTCACCATTTCGCCGTTCAGAGGAAAAACTTTCCAATCCAAAATAAATAATGAACTTTATTTCTATATTCTTCAAAAACAGAACATATATTTTTTATCAATTCCTAATATGACATCGATCCGCAAAATCTAGTTTCAACAAACAATCATCGAATGAGGAATAGAAAGACGACACGAGGTAAAAGTTTTGGTACTTCTATTTGGTACTTGGTATAACAGAACAGAAAAGAAAATTTATTGGTCATATGTATATCTATAATTGGATAAACTGTGAGAGGAATTATCAACGCGAATAATAGATGACTCTAGTTATAGAAAGCTATAGCAGATTAGATTGACGGATTCCAATTATTAGCATCAATCAAAGGATTATTTAAAAAAAATTAATTATTACTATATACAAAACAAGAAAAGCCTGAAAAAAATAGCAGCAGAAGCAAAAACGAAAAAAAATAGAAAAACTTACAAAAAATTTCAACTAAGCTTCGGTTTTCCAACATTACACTATTTAGATAAGTTTTTAGGTGCTCAACTAATTGTTTTATTTAATTTGTTACCTAATTATGTTTTCTTTTCTTTAATAATCCTTTGATTGATGCTAATAATTGGAATTCGTCAATCTGATTTGCTATAGCTTTCTGAAACTAGAGTATCTATTACTAGAGTTATCTATTATTCGCTTTGACAATTCCTCCCACAGTTTATCCAATTATACATAATATATAATCAATAACTTTTCTTTTCTGTTCTGTTATACCTAGGGGTGTGATCAATCCGTTGTTTCCTTTTAGCTCCAAATAGTAGCTCCAAGAAGTCAGGATCAATGCGAACTGACGTAGACGTCTCTCCTTGGAGCTACTATTTGAAGCTAAAAGGAAACAACGTGATCAATCTATAGCATAGAAGTATCAAAGTTTTGGTTCATGGAATCACAATTCAACACATGCTTTTCTTTGACACGAATATTCATATTGTGAATGTTTTGTCTTCAGTAAAATTCATGTTTTAATTTAACATAATGGAGAAAAATATTAAAACCACGTTTGAGATAGTGCACGAGTCTCTACGAATTCATGACACATTCTTTTTCATCCGTTTTGTTGTTTTAATGAAATTTAAGAAGAATCTTTTCAGAGAAATAGCTGCGAGACTAAAATGTCAAACTTCTCGTAATTATATAATGTGCTAAAATAGATAATCATAATGCTGAGTCTGCTTCACGTTAGAGATTTGTCAGAATAAAAAATTGACAAAACTTCATAAATATTCTTATTTATAAACTTAAAATCCTTTGGATTTTAGGAGTTTCACAAATTTGTGTTACAGAACTGTTTCCAACCCGTTTCCTTTGACTGAGTAGAGATTTTCCCAAGCGTCCAAAAATCTTGATTCCTTCACTGGCTCAAACAGAGTGCAATATATAAACTTAAGTTTTTGTTGTTTTCTTGCTGGTCACTTTCCGCAGGATACTTTTTTTTACTGCTTTCGGCCAAAAAATTAATCGGGATCGCCGAGCCTCAAAGAAGCGACGATACCTGTCGATTAAAGAGGTTCTTACTTCTTTCACAATTATCAAAGAAGTTTTGATGAAGAAGTTAGGCAGTTATCAATTTGAATCAGAAATCAACAATTGTCTTTTCAGACAAAATACTTCTGAAGTATCTCGAAGGAGATGACATCTCCTTTGATAATCGAGTGCATGATTCATTATTGTTTTCAATCAGATATACTCTACAAAAAAATACAATCAAAGGCATAGAAAAATGAACAAATATAAAAGCAGGATAGAGTATTTTATGAAAGAAAACATGTATTTACACACTGTTATAGAAAATGAGTACAAAAATCTAGCATAATAAACTTTTTTTTATTGTACTACAGATTGAACACAATTTGTAATCTATTGTCATATTGAGCATTTGTTTTGTTTTGTAATATATATAGCACATGCTAATGTACTGATTCTATGGTTTTAAGTACCAACATTCAAATAAGACGTTGTTTTAGAAGGACATTGATCGATAAATGGAATATTATCTAAGAATTTTACTGTATAAGGATGAACACCATTCATTAAATAATAACCAATACCCAGTGTGTGATACTTTTTGTTGTCCCTTAATTAACCTCTTCACAGCTGTATCCTTTATTTGACCTTGTCGATACTTTTATTCCTTTTTATTTGAACCGATATATCCAAATTATTCACTACTCTACTCTACTAACTATATATATCTCTCACTCTATATCTATCTATATCTCGTGATGATGAGAGAGTGAGAGAACAGAACAGAAAGTGTTGTACTACGATAGAGAGAGAAGAAGAGAGAGAGAGAGAGAGAACAGAACAGACAGACCAGAAAGTATTGCACTACGATAGAGAGAGAAGAAGAGAGAGAGAGAGAGAGAGAGAGAGAGAGTGAGAACAAGAGAACGCGGAGAATAATAGATCAGAGGAGAAGAGCGATGAGGTTCACGGTAGTGGTCCTTTACACAGTGCTAATGAGAAAAAACGAAAAATTGTACAAAAAAATGATTAAAATAATGGAAATGGTAAACTTACCTATAGAAGCAGAGATTAAAAAACCAGCAAAATCATTCATTACCATCAGCATAAGAACATAACTTAGCGCTACTTGAAGAAGATGAACGATAGATTGAATTACATGAAGAATTATTCTAAATAAAATATGTTAAAAATAATGAATAAAAGTTCAACAATGTTTACATTCGCAGGATAATAATTTTTAATCAATGTCAATATTAATAGTTGACTTTAAAAGAAACAACAGACTAACCTTTTTCGATAGATAGTCGATGGTAAAACAGTTGTTAATACAATTTCTTGTTGATGCTGTGAAGTTTTTGGGTAATGACGTAAATAGAGTTGAATCGCTTTACTCAATTCGAGAAGTAAGGCAAATGCGACACATGAAAAAATAGCACCGAGACAATCTGAAACAATAATTACGATGACAAATCTATTTAAATAACTAAAACATTAAATAGATATATAAAATACCTCCAATGGTGCTGATGTTGAGATATTTTAACATAAAATCAGTTTGTAAATAATTGAATGTAAACGTCATGCTTATCTGAAATTGTTTATATATAGTTTATAAATACTAGGTTTGTTCATGGTACTATTCCTCATTTTCATTTTCAAACTGTTTCTGATGTAAAAGCTACATTTCAATAGTGAAATAACGCAATTATGGGCGACAGCTTTGTTCGTTTGATTATTAACAGTAAATTAACACTTAATATTCTGTCCATTCATTCAAATGAGCAATGTAATACACACACACTTTATTATCAATCAAATGTCTCGATTACATATTAAAAAATATTTGTGAAACAAATTAATGTTGCCTGTGATTTAAAACTTGAAGGCGGAATGTGTTATCTTTAGGTATAACAATAATAGGTACTTGAACTTTCTTTCTTTTTTTTAGATTACAGTGTAAATATTCTAATGACAGTATAAAAAAATACAAAAGAAAAGGAATTTAAGGTTTAACAGTAAATACAAACAGTGCAAGACTATTTGGCTCTTTGTTTTATTGAACTTAAAGAATATCGTTCATATACTAGTCTATAAACTTTCTTCGCGAATCAAATTGACTAACGAATTAATAAAGACAAAACTTTCTTTAGTGAAGCATATCGTAGAACAGATTTTTTTTAAGTTAAGAAACTAATTTAAAATGATGGAAAATTTGTTGAATGAATAAAGCCGCTACAATTCACCATCTGATACAAATGATCAATAAAATGATTTGTTTCATTTCTCTCTATTCTAACCTGCACACATTTTCAATTCAGAATAACATTATAATAAAAGGAAATGCAACAAACCACGACATGACATTTATTAATGTATTGAAAATAAATTTTTTTACAAAAATAAAAAAGAGAAAACGAAGAAAGATACTATACAGAATAACAAAAATAATAATAATAACATAAGAAACGAACATAGAGACAAATAATTACTGAAGTTGAAAATGGTACACACAGTAGCATGTTCTAATCTTCAATAAAGTCAACTTAAGAAGCTATATTTTCATTGTTATCTGATGTCATATGTAATATGAATTTTCAACAAATTTTAGCAATAAGTACGTTATTATCGATAGTTGTATGTTATTTACTCTTTTCCATAATCTTTTGATTCGCTCACGTTAGCGTAATTAATATTCATCATGAATCTCTCTCAAAATGTTTCAAACTATTGTGGATTCTAAACGATTCTCTCGACTATGTGAATGTACGTTATTAAGTAATCTGGCTATTAAAGGTAGTTCACGATGAAAAACAATGCGTCAGATATAGCAATCGTTCTAGGATACACAAAAATCACGCTTGTTTAGTATTATTACCAAATCAATAGTCTATTAAAATTTCAGACAATTTAATATTTTCAACTTGTTGTTTATGTTCAAATAATAGTCAAGTTTTTTGTTTTTTCCACGGTGGTAATATCTCGTCGTCGGGATTGACGGAAAAGACAGAAAAGAAAAATGTCGAATAGGAAAACGTAGAAAGGAACGTAGAAAAAATTTCGAAAAGGAAAATGTAGAAAACAACAACAGCGAAAAGGTAAACGTAGAAAGGAAAATGTAGATAAAAGTTTAATATCGAAAGAAAATATATGAGAGGAAAAAGCAGAAAGAAAAATCGCGAAAAGAAGAACGTAGAATGGAGAAGACATCTGCAGATTACGTAATTCTACTTTTTTAACTGCTATTCGCTCTTATGAGAATGATTTAAATTCGTCCTCTTCGTCGTCTATAGTCTATAATAAGTCATTGTTAACATAAAATATATAAACCAGTCTAAAGTAAGTCATTGTTAACATAACATATATAAATCAGTATCACGATAACAGTAAACACATCATTTAGTCCTCGCTCGTAACCAATGCAGTGTATTCTTTCTTGGTTGAAGACGAATAAAGGTAAACCGTTGCTGGTGTACAATCAATATACTTTCAAATGTAACAAAACATCGCCATCGAAAAAATATTGGCTCTGTACGGAACCTGATTGTGGCGTGTACGTGCACACAAATTTGGAAAATGAATTTTTATCAATTACCAGCGACCACAAGCATGTTGCTTATCCCGATGTTCTGGAAACCAAATCACTCAAGGAGAAAATGAAAGAACGCATCTTGACCGAAACAACGTCAATTACAAAGATTTACGATGAAGAAAAATTTTTTCTAGCTAATAGTATTACAACAGTTTCATTTTTTTATATCGTTCTTTTCATATGATCGGAATAAAAAATTTTCTATTCTAATATTATTTCGACACTTCCATAAAAGAAATTTCTAGCTAATATTATTTCGACATTTTCCTTTCTACTCTTTGCTTTTTTCTATTTTCCCAATTCGCCAACCTGAATTTCGCTATTTTCCAGTTCGACATTTTCCTCTTCGGCATTTTCCTGTTTTTTTTTCGACGTTTTCATATTCGATGTTTTCCATTTCTGCGTTTTCCACCAAATCCATCTCGTCTTCCTCCTCATTTTCACTTCCCTCATTTTTTGTTTGTGGTGTACTTTGAAATATGGGTATTAGTTATATTTGTTTATAAGCGGGTGCCACCCAATATGGATCTGTTTCCGATATTTCAGCATATTTCAATAATGCTGCTCTTGGATCTTCTTTTTGATCAGGTAATTTTTGAAGAGCAATATTTTTAACAATATAACCACTTAACGTTGAACTATGTGCACCTAATCGTCCACCTTGCCCCACGCCACTCATTGGTAAATCGGGACGTTTCGATTTGACCGGATCTTCACGTTGCTTCATTCTAATCACTGATAAATTTCGAACACGATCTTGTCAATAAAGTGGTAAAGCATGAGGATTAATAATATTGACATTAATAAAGAAGTTGTTCGCTTTTTTCTGTCGTGGTTCACGATTTGCGAATGACAATGCTCCGTTACGGGAGCGAACGGGATCATAATAGATTTCAATTATACCATTACTTGTTGTACAAAATATTTGATTCAGTTTTGGACTCCATAGTGTACGAATAACACTCGCACTATCACTCACTTGTAAATGACAGACATCTTCTTCTAGATTTTGACGATTGAAAAAATATAATTTTCCCACATTTGTTTCATCACTTTCGTTATTGTTTGTTTTCTTTCGAGTTGATGTACCTAAGAAATGAACAAACGATAACAATTATAATCAAGTTCGTTGAGAAAAAAAAATGTTTTATTCATGTACCTGTGGTTAAATATCTATCGTCTGGTGAAAATGCAATATCCGTCATTGGAAATCGATTGTGTAAATTATCACGTACTGATAAACATTTTTTAAAATTTCGAATATCCCATATTTTTATTGTATCATCAGTCGAACGCGATGCAGTATTAATACCATCGTAGGATCATTTTATTGAAGTGACTAGTTCGTTTGACTCACGTGCATGACGACAGAGAAATGTAACGTTGACAAATGGTCGTCGTCGATCCCATATTTGAATACTACCATCATCACATCCCGCCGTTATTAAATCTGTGTTATTCGATGTTCCACTATGATGATTGTTATGATATGTACATGTGGTTGTGCTTACTTTTTTTCCTTGTTCAGATTTTGTTTTTATTACACATGTTTGTTGTTGACGTTTATAGGCGGACCACAAACGAATTGTACCATCATTTGAACATGTCATAAATTCACTCAAATCTTTCGGATTCCAACATCCACTATTTAACATGGCCACGTGTCCTTTTGTTCGAGCTTGATCAACAATATACATGTCACCACGAACACATTCATAGATTTGTTTACCTATAATAAAAAACAATAAATATTTTCTGATTATTAGGTGAAATATCAAGTATCTTGTTACCTTCTCGATCCAAAACTTTTGCTTAACAATTTCCACTAATAATTAATATCATATCACCAACTGGACTAATATCAGCAGTAAATCCGTCGCTGTTACACAAACGTTTGAGTATTCCACCCATACAATCGGCTCACGCACCACGAATACAATCAAATCAGGCGCGACATTTCGGAGCCACTACCAACCGACAACCTCAACAATACCCAAGTAATCAATATTGCGCTTCGCAGAATACAACCCCATTTCGCCCATATAAAATATGTCCAAGAACAAATCATCGTACGATTGATTGCTTCAATAAAAAGCCGCAAGGATGTTTTAAATGTGGACAATCAAATCATCAAGTCCGTGATTGTCCTCAGTCTTTTTTCGGGTAACTGGGTCGCATGATGGCGGTGTACCCAGTGACAAAATGCCATCAACGAGATCTATATCGAGGAATCCTCTTTACATCAAAGTTCAAGTAAATAATAAAAATCACAACCAGCCATCGTCGATACAGGCTCCGTCATCACAATCATACATCAAGATCTCCTGAGAAAATTACACCATAAAAGCTTTCGCTATAAAGCCAAGTCATACATAACGGCAAACCGTACCACTCTCGACATGTCTGTAAGAATAAACAATCCATCAGATCCACACCATTCATTTCATCCCCTGACTCCCATTATGCCGTGTTACTAGTCAACGAGGTTACAATCCCACCACGTTCCGAACAACTTGTTGCAGTTAAAGTCCAACTAAATAATGCTACTGGTGCGATATTTGAACCGTTAGGAAATGCTAAACATAAGGCTCTTTTGCTACCCAGTGCGCTCGTCAATGTTTCAGATGGGATTATGAACACGAACGATCGGCAACACACACTCGCAAAGAATACAAAATTAGGCGTGATATCACTGGCAAATATTTGTCTTACCTTATCTCTATCTGAGAATATCGTCCGGGACTCCGCGGATCGATTACGACAGCCGAAAATCGCCCGTGGTTCGTTGCGCCGATCATGTTCCTCAACTCACTCAAAGTACGCTCAAAACGAAAATAAATGCTATGTTTGCCGAAAGACATACTTAACGAGGAAAAAAGACTGAGGACAATCACGGACTTGATGATTTGATTGTCCACATTTAAAACATCCTTGCGGCTTTTTATTGAAGCAATCAATCGTACGATGATTTGTTCTTGGACATATTTTATATGGGCGAAATGGGGTTGTATTCTGCGAAGCGCAATATTGATTACTTGGGTATTGTTGAGGTTGTCGGTTGGTAGTGGCTCCGAAATGTCGCGCCTGATTTGATTGTATTCGTGGTGCGTGAGCCGATTGTATGGGTGGAATACTCAAACGTTTGTGTAACAGCGACGGATTTACTGCTGATATTACTGGCTGATCATTGAATGAAAAATATGAATGAGAAACCGGTTGATCGACAGGCTGTGATATCTGTTTGAGATCTTCTTCCTTTTTTGCAATTTTAAAAAACTTTTCAGGTGTATCGGTTGGCGAGTCCGGTTGTAAAAGTTGTTCCCTTACATCCAGTCACACCCCATTGATTAGATATTGTACAATTGACATAGATATCATGTTCGCATCGACTTCACGACACAATCGCACGTCATCATAATAACTGACGATAGGTTCATTCGGCTGCTGCACACGTTTTACCAATCTATCGAATTTCGTTTGAGTTGAAACAACCGATAAATATCGACGTTTGAATAGCTATTCAAACTCCTGCCATGAAGTGAATTGACTTTCGGAATCGTCAAACCAATCAGCGGCAGAATCCGTCAGCTTGGCGCGCACAACTTGTAATTGTACATCGTTGGCGGTATGGTTGGCTTTGAAAATACTGATTTTAATTTTAAAAAAAAAATTTATAATGAAAAAAATTTATGATTTATGATTTAAATTAATTTTCTTTGCGGAACACGGAATAGTGGCGAGCGTAAAGGGAGCAAGAAAACTGAACTTACCCTTAATGGCGAAAACAATTCTGTAAAGAATGTTCAATCACTTAATAAGTCTCGTAACCTATCCTTAAAAGGACGGTCTACCAACTTTAAATATTAAGAATACTGTACAAATATTAACAGGTATAATTCGAACCGGTCAGGGCACCAAATGTTGGTGTATAAAACAACAACTAGCTGACTTAACTAAATATTCACTTGAACTGATCTCGATAGATATATCTCTTTATTATGAAATAGAGTAAGATAACTGTGTATACAAAATGAATAAACGCGTGTATATATATAAATGAAAACAAAGAGAAAAGAACGGCGGACTCATGTACATATATGTTGTGGTCAAACTTGAAATTCGGTCAAATTTAAAATTTGCCCGGGCAGAACTGAAATTTCAATTTTGACCGGGCAGACTTAAAATTTTAGTTTTGACCAGAAGAAAATTTTTGGGCAAACTTAAAATCCAGTCAAATTTAAAATTTAGCCAGTCAAACTTGAAATTGAAGCATCTTCTTTTCACATTACAAGAACGTAGATGAGACTCACAAAATTTTCTTAATTTACAATGCCAGCTCGCTGCTATGGA
>CAJNOQ010004318.1:0-17791 GCA_905250885.1 Didymodactylos carnosus | reverse complement strand
TTGAAGCATCTTTTTACACTAATTCAAAACCTTTTTTTAAAGTAGGTTTCCGAGAAAATCTTTGGGAAAACCAGTTTATGATTCAAGAACTTCTCTTGCTCTTTTCGTTCTTGAGTTATTCAACAAACAGCCACAAGTTTCATAATTTGAAAAGGATTCTAGAAATTTTAACAGGACAAAAAGAGAAAATGTTCGTCTGATTTTTCAAAGTTTTCTGGTAGAAATATTTATCCCAGAACATATTAAGAAATCTTTTAAATGTTCTTTTGAAGAAAAACATTTCGTGTATTACTTTACCGAAAAGTAATACTAATTTTATGAATATTTCTATTCCCAGTAACAGTAATACTGTTACAATTAATAGGAATATATACAATATTTATATTACTGGTAACAGTAACATTAATAGGCCACCCCTACTCAGAAACATCTTGAAAATATTCGTTTTCTTTTTCTTGATTGTTTTAGTTCCAATCACGTACTTGTGAAAAATGGATTGTGATGATTGTTGATAACCTTTTGTTAAAAGTGTACTTATTGATGATACTGAATTTTAAAAAAACTAGTGTACAATTAAAACGAGAAGAAGAAGCAGAATAAAAAACCAAAAAAAGCGAAAAAACTTTTTAAGCACAGAAAAAGTAGAAAAGGATCATGACAAATAATCAAAGAACACGGAATAAATATAAGATATAAGAGAACAGTTTAAAAAAGAGAATATAACAGTAATAAATTGATCATTGCTTTCCTGTAGAACAGAAAAGAACAGTATTGTAAATAATAGAAGTTAAAAATATATGCACTACTGATTTCTGTAGATGATGATTTACTAATGGAACCAGCTGTCTTAAACGTGTTTAGAAAAAAAAATTTTCATTCTAAACGATTTGTAGCATATGAGTCTGTATTTGTCAGTACAGGAATGTTCGCTAGACGAGAAAGATCTTGAACCACTTGAGTTATGCCCTTAATCTTTTTTATAGTTCAATTGTCAGATATATATAGATTTCTTTTCTATAAGTTTTTTTTTATTATATTGTGTATTCTATTTTTAAATACGTACTAATTAATTTACAGAAATTTTTCATGGTACTTTATTGTATTTTGTCTTAATAGGTCTACGAAGGGCAGTAATAAAGCATATATATATATAGCAGGAGAAATTCAAATGCAGGACAATTTAAAATTTAAAAAAAAGGACGGGGGCGATTATTTGATGGAATCGGCACCTGCTTGAATTCCATCGACACATACATAGTTAGATGCAGAATGAACAGGAGAACATTTCTAGCCACTCGGCAGACCTTAGAAATGCTCTCAGAAAAAATTGGGTCCAATTAACTGTAATCACTTCTGACACCTATTATTGATCATATTCTCGAGTGTGTCTCTCTCGGCCTCATACCTCAGTAGAACTATCATATGTCATTCGAAAGCTCTTTTTCTGCGCTATATTTCTGAATATCACATATACGGAAATAGTTGTTCTGAGACCAAGTATGTTTAGAAATGCTTCCGTCTATGGAAAATATGTGCAAATGACACCCTTATCATCTAGCCACTACGATAGATATACCATTCGATAGAGAATTTCTCGCGCTACAAATTCATACATATATGATAGTGAAAAAAGTGTCCTAGAACCCGTTGACATTAGAAATACTTTCTGCAAAGCTGTGAAAAGTGGGTGACTTATTCCACGGTGAGGATCCTATGATCAACGTTTCTTAACTAGCCACTACGATAGAATGAGCCACTAGCTTCAAAATGAGCTATAAATAAATCTTTCAGAAATATGTCCACATGGGTCAACAATTGAAACACTTGGCCGATATAATGATTTTTACATATCCTAATGCTTTCAACACTTCGTTAGTCGTTTTCTGAAAACGAAAATTATGTATTGTTCGAAAACATACCACTGGATAGTCCTTGAAAGTCTCTATAAAGTGAGCTGGTCACAATATCCGGACAGGTGGGGTCAGCCATTAAAGATATGGAAAAGAAGCTTTTGGGTGTTATCTAAGCAGTACAGTGTGTCATAATCACAAGAACTCTCTTGTTTTTGACCTTTTAGTAAAATCTGGAACCAATCTGAATAATGTTTCGAATAGCCCGAAGATTTTTCAATAAGATTAGGCGCATATCGGCCTTTCATAAGAAAAGTTAATAATAGAGCTTCTGGAAAACCTGACCGTTCAAAAACCAAGTCCTTAGTTTTTAGTGAGAAAATTTTGCAAACCATATAGCCTGATAGAGCGAAACATTCTGAGCAAAATAAGACTTTTCCTGGCATTCTATAGTGCATTTTCACGCAAATTCAGTCGATTTACCACTAGCCAAAAGGAGCGTGAAAGGTACCAAAATATTCTGGTGAAAAAGCACTATAGAATGCCCGGAGAAGTCTTATTTTGCTCAGAATGTTTCGAACATGTTTATAATTAGGGTTAAGATAAAGTTGTTTTTTAGGTGAAAGATCAATATTCATCTGTACCACATTTTAATATAAAATTATTTACCATTTAAACCATTACCAGATAAACCATTAACTTGTCTCGAAACTTGTGATTTAAAGACTGGATATGGTTATCGAGTAAACTGTAGAAATGTTTCATCGTGACAAGAAAAAATCACCTTAACCGATGGAAACACTATTTAGCTATGTATGAATGACTTTTGTTTCCTTCTTTCACTGTGTCTAGTCAGCCTGACATCAAAAGAAATTTCAATTTTTTGTATAGAAATAATCAAAATATTAACGTTCACATTTATTTTGTTTAGAACAATTTAAAATTTCCCTAAGGAAAAGTTAAAATTTCAATTTCGTCTAGGAGAAAGTAAAATTTTAATTTTTCCTACTACGCAAATTTGAAATTCATCTGCATTTGAATTTCTCCTGCGACATATATATAGAAGTTAAAAATATTTTACAAATCAGTAATTTAACAAAAAATATCTAACAAACGATCATTTTTTATTGTTTTGTTTTGTACCACAAATGATAAACCTTCTAGATATTCTGCTAAATTTATCGGATATCAATTTTTTGATCACCAAATCTATTCATTACGAAATGATCACCAAAAAAAATAAGACTTTTGATAACCAAATCAATTAAAGATAATTTAAATTAAAGAAAATATATACAAGAAGAAGTATGAACAGAAATATGAAAGATATATGAAATATGTCAACAGTTGACGATTTTTAAAAGTCTGTTGTTTCCGGTTAAGTTTTTGGAAATTTTATTGGTTTTCTCAATTCACAAGAACTATAAATAACTGCCCTAAACTACAGATCATACCATCACCAACATGTTCAATGTTTGCCAATATCGTAGATCAGATTTTTATGGTATTTTAAATCTGATCGACGATATTGGCAAACGTTAAACTATAATTTAGCCTATTCTTTCGGTTATTTATAGCCTTTGTGAGTTGATAAAACCAATAAAATTTCAGAAAACTTAACTGGAGACAACAGAATTTCAAAAACCGTCAACTGTTGACATACTTCATATATCTGTCATATTTCTGTTCGTACATCTTACAGGTTTACTCTCGATTCGTCCCTAATGCTCTCTCTCTCTCAATTTGTTCCGCAAATTTGTTTCTCAGTTTATCCCAAATAATTCGTCACACGTTTTTTAGTCTCAATTCGTTCCATTTTTTAAATACTTATTCTGCATAGGTTCTCTTATATTTAACTTAACTTCCAGAAATGGAAACAAAAATATTATTATTAATAAATTGTCTTTATTCCATATGAATTTTTAGTACCCTTCCGCATTTTATGGCTAATTGTAGATTTACTAAATCCCGTTTTCCATGTCAACTTTTCAGTTTTTCATCAATTTCATGGTAAATTTTTGCTGTATCAAATATGATCTTACTTTTATCTTGTATACATAACGGTTGTGTTTCATCTTTCATGATGACTAAATATTGTGAACATAACGAAATGACATCTGTGCAATTACGATCTCTGCATTGCCACTGATTACTCTTCTTATTACTTCGTTTTTTATAAACTGATAACCATTTAAATTCAGCACAGATTTAGTTTTTTCGGTTTCTGTGAAACTTAACATTGCAAACTTCACTCACACGACAACTTTTGGTCAAATGTAAATTTCTACTGTCTGCTTTAGACACGTTTCCGTACATATTTTTATTTATTTTATTCTGACCATCATGGACAAAATCCTTGTTATTTTGAAGAACACAAAGAGAACTTACGCATAATAAGTATTTAAAAAATGAGACGAATCGAGAGGACACGCTCCTTGTATATATTTAACCTTACTAAAAGTTTCAAAAAGATTTTTTGCATGCGCTGTAGATCTCTTCCATTATGTTTGGGTTATAATTGAGGTCTTCTCTTTCCAAATCGACCTGATGAGGCCTTTAGGATGAAGACCGAAACTGGTTGCATCAGAGTTTTTGTGCAGTGAGTCGAGGAGAGCCCGGAAGAGACACAATTTCACAGCAATTTTCAGAATATCAATCCATACAACAGTGACTAACGGTTCTGCACAGCTCAAAAGCGTCTACAGTGACGTAAATACTCGCACTTATATTAAGAAACGCCTAAAATACTGATAAGGTGCTCCACAGTCGAAGTTTCCACACCATTTTATTTCTGGCTCATTTATATACCATTCGATAGAGCTTTACTAAGTTCAAGCAAATTTCAGGTACGTAATAAGATATTTTCAATTTTTCGTCATGTTCCCCAACTTTATTTTTGATTTTGAGATCATATTCGGAATCAGCGTGAAAAATTGAGTCTACTCATGTACCTCATTCATGAGATCAAGCCTTTCTTAGTTTACAGTATTAGGCTTCTTAACTATTAACTGAAACTAATAGAAGGCTAAATTTTTATAGGCCAAATACTACAACCATGTCAATTGCGAGAGAAGATAAAATTAGCATGTACACCACCGCTTGCATTTCATATACAAAAGAAAGTTAAACGTTGAAAATGAGGGATCAAGAGGAGGGAAGAAACCATTACATCATGGGTATTTGTTACTTTGAAGTAAATACTACAGAAAGGAAAAACCGGTTATTATATTATTTTATAGCTAGACTTGATAGTACTCTACAGTCAGATGTTTATGAACACTATGCAATGTTCTAAAATCTGTTTATGAGGTTAACGATGAACACAGAATAGTCGTGTTATAAAATGTTTTTGCTCAAACTGCCTGTTGCTTTCTAATGTTTCCTTGCTAACTACGTAAGGTAAGATTATCTGGAAAATGTTTTCCAAAAAACTATGTGGAAAGTGTCAATTTATCGGCAAGCGACTGCACTGAGGGTAATCCCAATCGTTTTAAATTTCCCAAAACATCTTTTTCTCCTTCAAAACTTTACTTTCTGTAAACGAACGGCCGTCGCCAAGCTTCTTTTAAGCACGCGTTTGCGAAACAAGGAGCAAGTTCATACTGCAGACCCGCAGGTTGATCCTAATCTCACCTATGAGTAAGATTATATTGTAGTTTTCACAGGTTAGTTTAGGTTTCGGAACTTTGTATAGTCTAGCTTTAGATTACCGTGTTCGCAACCTGTATTCAATATAGGCTTGTAGTTTTCAATAAAAAATAATTTTGACGTTTTTTTCGAGTTTCTTGCTTCATTTTTAAAATTCCATTAAAAACTTCACTTTTAGATATGAAGAATTCATTCTAGCGTAGTTCAACAGAGAACATTAGACTGTATAAGGAAGACAATTCAACATAATTATCGGATGAAGTTTGACGTAGAAATTTTACTTTTATTTAACTTTTCTCAATTTGATCGATTTTGAACAACTTTTGTACTCAGCGTCTTGCTCCAAAATACGCGTTTTACTACACCATTTCGTAGCTCCAAAATTTCTCGGTAACGAAACATCTCAAAGAGTTCGAGAAGGTCTTAAACTGAAGCTAACACATGTGCCTAGAGGCTAATACAGCCCGGTTTTGATATTTGGTCTAGATTTGTGATTACAAACAATATCATTATGCAAGTTAATGAGACTTTTTCAAATTTTGGACTTTTGACGTTGATCATTTAATTGAAAAGTAAAATATCAAAAATCCGACTCCGTTAGCTTCTAGCCACATGTGTTTTCGTCAAGTTACGACCAGCCCGAGCTCTTCATAATGTTTCTTTACTAAGAAATCCTGCAGCTACGAATAGCCCCATTTTAGCCACCGTTGTAGCGACGTCTCACAAACTATGCTAGATGGAGTTAAACAAAAAATTTCCTCACCAGACTTCCCAAGATCAGCATCTCCTAAAAGTTTGATCAAGATCGAGCTCATACTCTCCGAGATAGGTTTCTGACGAGCGGCGTCGAAATAAATGACTAACGTTAACGTTTGGATTTTTTCATTAGCCTAGAAGGAAAACAGAACGCTTGAAACGCAGCAAAGCGCTCAAAATTACTCCTATATAATTCTCCAGGTACGTGACAGACGTGTGGAACCACTGGGAGTAGTGATGATAGAAATTTGTTTCAAATGCTGTCTAATGACCCATATATTTACATATTTCTATGATCACTAGACCGAGAACACTTCAGTACTCCCGTATGCCTCATATATTTCGGAGTGATTTGATGACTAAAGATCTTTTTGAAAATTATCGACAGATTCAAATAATGCAACTTGTGGTTTAGTGTTTAGTTTTGCATTCATATTACTTAGATCATCTATAAAAGTCACTTAATTCTAATTTCTGGAATTGCGAAACTCGTGATCACAATATGCTGCCACCTTTTGGACTTTTTCAAAGCTTTTTAAGAATTTTAAAGATGAGATTTAGAATTTCAATATTTCTGAACGAATTTGATAGTGATTATTACACGGTTATCTGTTTTTATTGTACAATTCGTTGTATTTTGTAATAAAGCATCTAATATATCTTTTGTAGAAAAATTCATATCATGTGTTTGTGTAAAAGTAATAGTTTATACACAAGTTAGTTGAGAGTTATATCGAAAAAACCAAAAGGCATACTCGTACAGGAGTAGATAACTTAGTCACACTATTACACCCAAGCAAAAAAAAAGATCTAGTATCACCGGATTTATTTAGAATGCTGGATTTTTACTCGATTGCAATTATTTGGTAACTACGGTAGAAATGTAGTATATAGGCCTCTATGATATCTAATATTACATATTTGAGAAAAAACACAAATTGCAACTGCTCATAACTGTAGGCAGATATTCTAGAGTGATTTAGTCTCCTATGATATCCATACATTTTAAGAATGTCTCTGTTCTTTATCAACCTTATGCAGACTCCTTTATTAGAAACAGGTAGATTCACGTTCGATTTTTTAGCGTTGTTTCGAAAATAAATTCATTATAGTACGATTTGACTATTAATAACAATCATACGTATTAATTCTTTTACGAGTTTTTGTCCCCTTCTCCAGATCCCGAGTACATGACCTCTTTGACAATCTGCCTCACTTTTTTCCTTTCGTTTTCTTCTGAAACTTTCTGTAAAATCTCCTCTGTTAAAAGGCAGAAAAGATAGATCAGATTTGACATTTTCATATAAAAACTATGACTCTCTTTCGAATGCTGAAAACCGCAAGTCTCCAGCTGCTTTCGTTCTGGAGTTATTCAACTTACAACCGAGTACACTGTTCATTGAAATAGGATAGTAGTAGAAAATATTTTATGTGAACAGGAATAGTAAAAAAAGTATTTATCGAGAAAGAATGATGATATATGTGGTCATGTATAGCCAGCGATGAGAAAAAAAAATCGATGCGTCGTCAGTCACATCATACCATAAAATATCACATGACTCACAAAATAGAATAGTTTTATTATTATATATATAGGTAAAAATTATACTAATGACTATTGAAAAACCTCTGGAGATCCTCTTCAAAATCTGTTGAGGGCTAGTCAGAAATAATACTATACACTGTGAATTATATGAACTAACGAAATGACAGGTGCATCAAAATCTTATAGTAGAAGTAGGTTTTCTACAAAAGCCTCTGAAAAACCTATGAAAAGCTCTTTTAGAATCTCGAAAGTTATACTAAACTTTAGTTCAAGCTTTATCTGGTGGTGTATCGAAAAGTTAAATTTGTTTTTTTTTGAGCCAAATAATTTGCATTTGAAGGCTGAAAACTCATGCAGGATTCCAGAAATGTTTTTGAAAATTTCGTTAAAAAGTGTACTAGAGTGTTCATAAACTCCTACGTTTGTTCAAATTTTCATTCTCGATCGTACGGTGTACTTAAAATTATTTCGGCATCTTTCATAGGCTGATAAACTGAAATTTGAAAAATGTACACATTTTAATTTTCAGAATTCACAACGCTTGCTGGAGGAAAACCATAGTTTTCTAGAACTCACACTTTGTAAGGTTTTCAAATTGTGAATCGCCATTTGAAAAAGCACCCTCTCAAATGCTTAACTCCTGCTTTTATCAAAATCGGACTAGCAGTTTAGGATTTCGTTTTGCCAGTTTGCACGCCTATTGGAAGATGTCCTCTGGGATCAGCTAATATCACGATAAAACTCTTCCAAAACGTTGACACTATTGAAGATCGGGCATCAACGTTGACAGAAGCTGTCGCTTCAGCCGACCCAGCAATCATTAATTTTTCAAACAAGAAAAGGTAGAGTAGCTCAGTAGGCAATAAAAATAAAAAGATTTTGAAAAATAAAATATTATTTTTTGACTAGCAAAGTCATTGATCCATAGTTTCTCTTGTAGTTTTATCTTTTTTTTCAACACTGTAATCAAGTATTCGTATGAAAAATATAAACACGCCCTTTGTGATCGGTGTAGGCCGAATCGACACCTGTTGTGTGCATATATAGCATTTTTTCACCCCTTTGAAAAAGATTTTCGGTTTTGGTCGGGTCTTGAAAAAACAAGAACCAATCCCACCGATTCAGATAACATAAATATTAAATATTTGTAACTGAAAGAAGATATATGCATCGAATTGCTTTTGATTCATAAAAATGTTTTTAACACGCTTAAAAAATCCGAATTTTATCAAACTTATTCATTTTATGACATTTTTTGTTACTTGTGGTTTAACTAATACAGTATGAAATATAAGAAATTTTGCATAAAATGTAGAAGAAAGATGAGGCTTTGTCGTGTTATGGTTAGAACAATTTGAATTGCTTTCGATGCTCTCAGAACCTTTTACACTTTTTGCAACTTTGCCGCGGTTTTTCTAGAATATTTCGCATTTTCAACACCAGTCCATGTAGAATGATTATTTGATCAGTTTCGAACATGGGACGTTCGTTTGTTATTTCAGAACAGCTGGTGGCCATACTTTATCTAGTTTTAGAGGAAACTCTCGTCTATTTTGAGACTTTATAAGTTATGAGGTGATTTTTAGACTATGACTTCGAATTCTGATAGAAATTTTTGAGAAAAGAATAAATTTTACTTTCGTTTTAAAAAAAGAATGAGTTTGCCTGATTCGGGATTAAGAAAAATGGCCTTCAATAGAAAACCACCCGTCATCTTTCAACTGTTGATCACGACAGATGAGTATGTCGTCTTTTACCCTCTAAGACGTAGAGTTAGTGTTTAATGTTAAAAAGTGCATATAATAGTTTTGGGGCTTCACATTTCAGTAGTTATTAGAGTCATAACTTCTTTTTAGCCCTTCAAAGCATGTCAAGTTTTTGTGTAGTTAAGTAATACTTTCTCTCAAATATTTCTTTGAAAATTGATTTGTATCTCTCAAGAATATCGATTCAATAACTACCAATTTTTTTCCAAAAAAAAGGAAGAAAAACAATATTTTAGGTCAGTTAACCATGGGTATGGTGCATCTCACTGTGGTTCGCCTGTCAGTTGGTAGAATTAATTAATAATTCTTCATAAATTCTTCAGTATCCTCAGCAGCCTATTACTCTCTATCAGTATATGGTGTGAGATATTTTAATGTTATGCCAGATATTTTCTCTATTCATCTGCATAATCAACCTAATGTAAATAGCACTCTTTCTCAATTTTCCAGATTTTTCCACAAGAAGATGATTGCCTTGTGCGTATAAATAAGGATAGAATATGCTTTTCATTCGTACTACACAAAGTTAACATTTCATTTGCATAGTATCTCTATAAATGACATGTTTTTTTGTACTACAAATTTACCTAGTCAGCAGAAATTGTGAGACTATGAAGAGTTGGATTAGTGAGATAATTAGAAAATTAACTCTATAGTTCAAAATACTGCCTTCGATCTATTGCATTTCGAATGATAGAACTCAAGAGGAAGAAATTTTCATACCTGAAAAAAAAGTTGAACAACTTCTTTAGATTTTATTGTAGTAGTTCATGTTTGCACAAAATCGTGACTTTTCGGATTTTTTTTCGATTTAGTCCGATTAACAATTAAAAACACTCATTTCTAAAGTCTACCAATTTTTACTTCGGATAGAAGAAAAAAAAATTGCTCCATTTCAAGAGTTCAGATCCATCTCCAAAAACCGATTTCGCAAGGATCTCTTCGATAAGTGCCTGTGGATCAAATTAGTTCCTCTTTTCCCCATCTTCCGTCATAATATTCTATCATACATGATTCAAATCTAAAGTGAAGTTATTTCGGAGATAAGACATTTCAAAAACGTATTCCTATTGAGTAGGTCTATTTCAACACAAAGTGCATAACTAACGCTCTCGTTCCTACTCCAGCTAAGTTACAATGACTTTTCTAAGTTTAGTTTAAAAAAATTTATCTATGTATTTCTAGTATTAACGTAGGATAAAAGCTTGAACAAATTTTTCCTTCAAATATAGTATGTCAATAAAAAAAAGTTCAACCTTTGCTGCGAAAAAAGAAATACCTGTTTTATAAGGTTAGAGGCGCGATAATAATAATTGAAAATCAGATCGAATCTAAACTCAAGTCCTATGGTACAGCACGCTTTTTTACCAACACCTCTTCATTCAAATTTAATGAATAAGATCCATTATATTTTAAATGTGTACACATACGTATTGCCAGTTGTATAACTTGAAGGTGAGTAGTTATTCAGTTAGAGTGCCCATACAACAATTATTCATGTGTGAATGAATAGTTTCTACAACCGAGTTTCACACAGAAATCGAGAAATAAAGTGTACAGCTTTTTGTACTGAAAGCCCTTGAAATATTACACACAAGATTCTGAATTATTTTCTTATTGTTATCCATACTTTATGGGATATTTTGCATATATCAGACAAGCTGGTTAGCAAACCTTAGATAATAGATTGCTGTAATCATACTGGCTTTCGCATAGGTACTAGTACTATAGGTACTAGAAAGTAAATCCTCGTAAATGTACTTGAATACGATGCAAGCAGACATGTGCGCCGACAAAAAGTTTTCGACGGCGGCGAATGAATTTCTGAACATCGGCAGCGGCGGTGCAAGGCTATACTATTCTCGCGGTTGTTCTCTTTTCTGCATGGTAGCACTATATTATTTAAAAGCCTTCGGTGTTTTTGGGCTTTCCTTTGTTACAAGATGTTTTCTTGGGCATAAAATAAACTGTCAAGGCTCTGAAAATTTCATCCGCTCTTCGGCGGCGGCGCGTAAAAATTGGTTATCGGAGGTGAATCTCCAAATTTTGACTAAAACAATATTCTCTTTCATTTCCGGCACGTTTTTCGTGGACTAGGCACATTCTTCGTGGACTAACTGTACCTGTATATTGTCGTAAGCGAAAAGATAGAAAAGCGCTGCACGCTGGATGTCTAAGATAAGAACGTACCAACAGAAAGAGTAGAAAACTCTGCATCGTGTAGTTTGTGTAAAATCAAAGAAAATGGCACACTCTGTGCTTCAAGCAAACAAAGAAACAACGTATTCTGTTCACGTTTTGATGTGAAATACATAGAATATTCGCTGCTCACTTATCACTCCGAAGAAAAAAGTCGAATAACAAGATTACATCTATATTCAAAACATTTTGCTGTAGTCGGAACTTAAAAAATTTATCTCCGCTCTCGGCAGCGGCGGCGGAAGTCAAAACAATTTTTCTTCGCCTTCCGCGGCGGCAATAAGTCTACAAACCGGCGCGGCGGCGCATATCTCTGGATGCAAGTACTTGCTCAAGTATTCTCGTTACTTTTGTCCAACACTCCTGAGACTTTCGCAAGTAAATCAAATACTTGTAAAAAAACCAAGTACTTAAATGACTTTATCTTAGTATTTTGTCCAGCACTTCCTCAAATAATCAGTAAGCACCTATGAGAAATCAAACAAGAAAACCAAATATTTCAGATCTACCTGGGCAAGTGATTACCAAGTGGTATTTTATAAGAATCCTTGTTAGGTCGCTGTATCATCGGCTAAATGTCTACGAAAATTCACAGATAAACAAATATCCACTTTGGTTTAAACCATTTATTTACCTAACATATGAGTACTGTGACAAAGTGTAATTATATATGCCACAGACTCTTGTACAATAAAATAATAATGAAGTGCAGAAAGAAAGAATTTTATATCCACTTTATTATTGGTTTTTGCGCAACGGAACTGTTTTTAATTGGCCTACCTGTGCGGACAAATATTTTTTAAATTTCATACTATGTCTGTCGATCGGTCATTATTAGAGGCATTTCTTCCCTCTACTTTTTTATCTTTGCGATATCCCTGTTCTGACTTTGTGTTTGATACGGTAAAATGAGTATGTAATTGGAGAAAAATAACACTCTTCAAGGTGTGGAATAGCAAAAAAATGTGGTTGTTGCGTAGAACGTTAGCTATTTGTATAGAAACAAAAGTGTGATGACGATTGCTCTTGACGACGACAATAAGCGAAACCAGGTTGATTACCCGAATGGCGCACGATTTGAAGGCACTTACAAAAATGGGAAGAAATACGGTTATGGTATTCTGAGATTGGGGAATGGAACACAATATGAAGGTGATTTTGAAGACGATAAAAAACATGGTCGAGGATCGTATGTATGGCGAAATGGTTCGCATTATAATGGAGAATTCAAAAATGATCAGCCAAACGGTTCTGGAAAATTGATGCATGCAAGCGGTGATGAATATGAAGGTTCATGGTTAAATGGGAAAAAACACGGTGAAGGACGAAAAAGATGGGCCAATGGAAATTCATACCAAGGTGAATATAAAAACGGTGTTAAAGAAGGTCGAGGTATTCACAAATGGGCCAACGGATCACAATACGATGGTGAATGGAAAAATGATCAACCGCATGGTAAAGGAGTTCACATTTATGCTAATGGAGATGCGTATGACGGTGACTTTGTCAATGGACAACGACATGGAAAAGGTTTAGTTATTTATTCATCGGGTGACAGGTATCACGGTGATTATGAAAATGACGTGAAACAGGGAAGGGGTATTTATACGTGGGTAAACGGCGATGAATATGAAGGTGAATGGAATCAGGGTAATCCAGAGGGAAAAGGAGTATTCCTTTGGGCAAATAGTGGTATAGAAGAACAACCAAATCTGGAACGCCAGTCTTCTCAAAATACAGAAGAACAAGAACTTACACGGAAATTAGAAAAAGCACAAAGAAATGAACAAGGTGATCAGATTAAAAAAACTAAACGAACAGAAAAACTTAAAGTCGCACACAGCAGTGAAGAGTTGGATAAAATTGAACCAAACAACAAACTAGCTCGCACACATAGTGTTGAAAAGCCGGAGTCTTCAGCTACAAAAGTAGATAGACCACGAAAATCAAAGAAAAAAAGCATGGATATGGAACATGCGGCAGTATTTTAAAAGCAAAACTATGTCAACATGTACAGATTGAAATGCTCGTAAATATTTGCTTCAAGTGAAAAAACTGATGTGACTATTCCACTACGTCTTTTTTAATTACAATATCTTTTTGATGTGCTCCAGTTTTTTTGTTATGTTTGCTAAACGAATATCCTTACCTTCTCTTAAAATTATGGATTATGAATTAGTAATCGCTACGATTTAGTATAAATGTTTTTTTTGTCTGAAAAATCAGTACTTTGTCGAAAACGAATTTGCTGAGCTAAGTAAAACAAAGCTTTTCATATTTCATATTAAGAAAGTTAGTTTGATTTTCTCTTTTTTGTCAACAGTCTTCGAGAGCAGAACTGGTAATCTCTACTATGTGAATATTCCGTTCGTTTTTCTTTTCTTTTTAATGTTTGTTGCACTATTATCGGCGCTAAAATACAAGTCTGGTCGTTATTTTTTGAATAACTCAAGAGGAATAAAAGATAGAGACTTGCGGTTTTCATCATTCTTTTAGAAGATCTGCGGAAAACTAGTACGGTTCTCTGAAAGCTGACATAGAAATCTATGGATTTGTTTTCATACATATATAGTCCGAAGTGTCCTCTACAAAACTGGATCTAAGAGACATCTTAGAAATTCATGGTTCGGAAACTATGGACGTTTTTCCAGAAGCCTTAGCACTCCTCAGTCGTTAGGCTTTTACACACAGGAAAATATATGCCCGGCCAACCGGCCGGCCCGATCCAGTCAGAAATTTTTCGACCGGTTACCGGCCCGGTCGAGAAAATCTTGACCGGCTACATCTATGAGTCATCGTTGTTACTCGAATTGATTGAAACATTTTCGATAGTGAAAATATATCAAATAAGTCACCTTTTTTAGCATGATAAAATAATATCAGTTATTGACAGGTTTCGTCAGTAATCTACGAACGATTAGTTTACGGTGAAAAACAACACAAAAAACAAAAACAGTGTGGGGAGCATAGTGTGCATTTTTCGCATGGCACGCGAACATGTGACTTTTTTTATCCGAAACGCTTCTTTTTGCTTAGAAATGATTGTCTATGACCCAGAGAATAACCCTGAACCAAAAGAATTCTTTTCGAAAAATTTTCTTTTTTCGGTCGAAAATTCCTGAAGGAGTCAGTCGTTTGTTCGAATTTTTTCGAAAAGTTTTTTTTGTTTAGAAACGTTTTATGTCATACAATCTTCAACGCAGTTTTTTCTGGACTGAAAAAGTTGGATCTTTCTAAACAACCTAAACTGCGAATTTTTTTCGCTAGTTGATAGTGTCTCGATTCAGAACATATGTCGTTTTAGCCTATAAGTCGGTTGCTTTCTATAATAAAAGCGTACGTATTTCTGGTGCTAGTGTTTTCAGCCTTAGTTTAGGCTAGATCTCTTTCCACGTTTCTTAACATTTATAAGAAAACCTTTTATGCCAGCAGATAGCGTATGCCTTGAAGTTTAAAGTACAATTAGTGGGAAAAGTGTTCGTATGATGAATAAGAAAAAATTGTAACACCATTATCTCCTGAGGGAGAAAGAATAGAAAAATTTATTTGGTCTACCTAAAACTCATGAAAAGATAATTTTAGATATACCGTTGGATAGCACTTGAAAAACTGCATGTATCTGTTATAGTTTAATTATAATTCACTAGTCATCTCATGTTATTTCAATCAATTTACTTTATCCGCTCATTGGCGATATCCTGAGTATAAATAATTCACTAATCTGTTTATTTTCAGTGTTTAATTCAGGTGTAAATTTTTTTTTAAGAGAACAAGTTAGCAGAGAAAAAAATTCTCTAGAAGATGAACTATTTCATCTTTAAAAGCAATTAACGACTAATAAGGTGCACATCATTCTATTCAGCATACTTTTAGATATACATTCTGCCAATACAGAAAGAAAGGAAAATGAAACAAGAAAAAATATTGTTCTATGTTATGTAAAAGTATGCTGAATAGAATAATGTGCACCATATTAGTCGTTAATTGCTTTTAAAGGTGAAATAGCTCATATTGTAGAGAACTTTTTTTCTCTACTAAAACAATTTATACTTGAATTAAACATTAAAAATAAGCAGAGTAATGAATTATTTATACTCAGGATATCGTCAGTGAGCGAATAAAATAAATTGATTGAAATGACATGAGATGACTAGTGAATTGTAATTAAACCATAATGGATACATGCAGTTTTTCAAGTGCTATCCAATGGTATATTTAAAGTTACCTTTTAATAAATTTTTCTATAAAAATTTGACTAATTAATTGAAAATACGACTTTCATCTCAGCTATAATTAATTATTTTTGATAATTTCTTTTTTTCATCGTGTAGTCCAAACGTTGCTCTTTCGAATGGTAGATAAACAAAAATTCTATCTGTTCGATAAATATCAAAATAGAAGTGAAAAAGTGATCATACGAACACACATTGACCGAAAAAAGCAAATCAAAATTAAAAAACTTCTATTTTTTGATAGAAAAATTTGAGATAAAAGCTTGCTATTAACAAGGAATACAATTGAGATTGAAGGCTATCAAATGGTAAAAAAGAAATTTTTCTATCCTTCCTCCTTCAGGAGATAATGGCGTTACAATTTTTTCTTATCCATCATACGAACACTTTTTACGAACACAAAAAATGATGTAAAACGCAGAAGGACTACATGTGCATCTGGACAATAACCATTACAATTTTTCATGTACGGTACCCTACGTGATGTGAACGGATCGCTAACAATTCTATATATTTCTAGACTTATTTTCCTTTTACTAAAAATACCGTTCATATTTTCGTAACCGTTAATAAAACAATGAAAACATTTTTTTGTTAACGGAAAAATAGGAACCGTTAACAAAAAAATGTCCGTCCAGTTAACAAAGAAAGGAGAAAATACCCCATAATGCTATTGTATTTAGCATGTAAAAGTAAAATGACCAATATATACTAGATTATCCTAATTTCTCGATCGTTTAAAAAAACATGACATCAATTTTTCTAATAGAATTTTATAATTAAGTTAGTAAGATAATATAGCATATAACCACAAAACTAGATCGAGTTCATAGAAGAAACCAGGATGATAGTGGTTTTGATGTAGTCAAAGTTTTTTATTTAACTTTTTGTCAGTACCATTGTCAATTTAATATCTAGGACATGAAAATAAATTATTTATTATTTGATTTCTTTTTTTTTCTAGTAGAAATTTCGCAAATATAACTTTGTAAGTTAGGGATAATTGAAAATAAGTAATTAAACAAATATGGATTTTGTACTGTATCAAGCATGTTTCAATCAATAAGGTATAAACAGTAAAAGTCTTCTTTTTTTTTCTAGTAAAAATGAGATTAGAAATGTCAAGTGTAGTTAAATACAATTGAATCTTGTTTAAATATGTTGGTTTAAACATTGTGTGTTGATTAATATTATTGGCTTTCTTGTATGAGAGCATTTTTATAACTTCTTTATCATCAGAAGAGAAAAGATCAATATCAAGGTAGTTATTTATTAATAGGATACTTTCATTTTATAATATTTTTGGGGTGGGGGAAATTTGATATTTTCTGATCAGCTTTTTTCTCTGTTCGGATGTGATAGAAGAATTGTTCTGCTTCCAGATCATTTATACTCAAAAAACGATTCATTAATGGTGTAAAAACAACATAAAGACGGTTCCTTACCATAAACTGCTCGTTTCAAGAACGTTAATTAACAATCTAGAAACGGATCATTCACTGGACTGACCGAACAGAGTCGTTTTTTGTCAATGGAAAAACGGTTCAGGCAGCTAATGGCCCCCGTTTATAGACCATTTTGTCGATAAGTCATTCGTCTCTCTTTGTATTGATATCACTAGTAGTAGTATATATATATAAAACACTAATTTTCTTCGAATAACTTAGAATTTTTCCCTTCTTCTTACATACAAGGCAATAAAACTTGATTAGAGGAAGTGATCCTTACTAGCTAGGCTTGGTACTAAAGATAGTACCTTAGTCTTAGGGCGGGCGCTAGAAATGATACTAGAAA
>CAJNOQ010004317.1:0-17791 GCA_905250885.1 Didymodactylos carnosus | reverse complement strand
ATCTGACTTCACAGTTGGATAGAGCGTAGTCGATAACCTATAAAAATATATTTTCCATTATTTTAACACTTGTATGTTTCGTATAAAATCACATGTCCGCTTGCTCTAGCCAAATATGCCCACTGTGCATCAGTTACTAACACATAACAAGTGACATCGTTCAACTTTAACGAAAACAACAGAATTTCACCAGAGTAATCTTAAACTAAGGTTAAATTTAGTTATATTTAGTCAAACCTAGTGGCGGCGGCAGGATTTTTCGGGTGCCTGGCTCAGCCCATAATTTTTCAAAAATCCGTTCAGAATTTTTACGTGACTATTGCTAGTGAGTACTCTGTTTTTAAATTTTTGGGTAGTTGGGCTCACACCGCCCTAGTCTTGCCCTGGCGCCACCACTACTCAAACCAGGGCTTAATTTATAACTTTATATCAGATTTCAAAGAGGTCAAAAGTTAGTGATGGACGACAAAAAACACGATTGGACAAAAACACACGACAAAAACAAACGATTGGAACTTCCTCTAGGTTATTTTAATCGAGTTGACTTAAACTTATAACTGTGAAAAAATTGCAGTTTGGACAAGGCCTCGCTGCCTACCAAAATCTAAATATAAGCAAACAGCAGCCAATGAACTGTAATAGACTACTGCTTCTTGCACTAAAGCTTGAATAAAAGACTACACAAGTCTCACGATTTCATTCGTTGAGAACACTGACCATTCGTACATCATTAATCAACTTTATTCATTAATATTTATCCTTTATATTCTACTGTCGGGACATGAAATTAGACGCAAAAAGTTACCGGTAAAACTGTCCGGTTCTTGAATTGGATAATATTTACGAAATTTGTAGGGTATTAGCTTCACTGACTATACGGTAACTTGTAGACTGCGTTCCGGCCCAGTGTTTTTAATAGAGATTCCATCATGGTGAATTTCACTTAACAATCAGATTTACAGTTTGTAACAGTGTAAAAATCTTAAAGTCGTAGTGGGAGCTATTGGAGATTTCTTTTTTTTATGGAAGGTTACAGTGGTTAATCTGTTGAAGCTTTTGTCATTCTTGTGCACTCTCCGTCGATTCTTTGCAATTGTTATCGCTCGCAGTCTGTTCCTGTTGAGATGTTCTTGAGAATTTTATCTGTGAATATTCTTCTGTTTTTCTTCATCTGGTGGTGTGCGGTGATTTAAACTTGAGTTTTTTGTGTCTGCTGAAATGAACAAAGTCCTTCATCTTTCTAACTCTTTCTTGGATTCTTTTGTTGATTTTCCTGTAACTACTACTTCTAGTACGTGTATTGACTATATCTTTGCCCCTTCTTCTTGAAGCAATGTTTCTTTTTCTTGTTTTCTTCCTGTTTGTGGTGCTCCTCATTTTTGTTTATCTGCTACTTTTGATGTCCCTGTTTAACCTGTTTTTTTCCCCTTTTACTTCTTATCATTATGACTTCAACAAAATCCAGTGGTTGGAACTACGGAGTTTTCTTTCTCTTATATCTAGCCGTGATGATTTTGACACGGTCGTCCACATTTGGACTGAGCACGTAAATGATGCTGTCCATATATTTTTTAATTTCTCTATTTATAGTTTCTTTTTGTTGTTGTTTGGCTTGAGTTATTGTAGGTCGACGACGTTTGATGCAGTGGGGATTGGGAACCGTTCCCCCTGCCTCCCTGGACTTTTGAAAAAATGATTTTTTCCGACTGAATCCCGTCAGAAAAAGCTGCTAGTTGATAAGGCTTCACACTATCTCTGAAAGCAAAAGAATCGATTCCCCTTTGCAAAAATCCTGGCTAGGGCCTGGCCTGCTTTGATGTCTCTCACTTTTCGTGAATAAATTAGTCTTTGTCTTGATGATATTCTCTTTATAGATGAAAGTCCAACGTGTAAATCGTCCAAAAACTCAACGTGGTAAACGATTTTTAGAAGGACGTGGCTCAAAATTAATTGAAGATCCACGTTCTCTTCTATGTATTCGTGGTAGCAAAACTAACCTGACAATGAAAAACGTATTAAAAAATATTCACATCTTAAAACAACCTAACTCGACCATGTACCAGCGTAAAAATCTCGATATATTTCCGTTTGAAAACTTAAGTAAATTAGAATGGTATTGTCAGAAATCTGATTCGTCAATGTTTGCCTATGTTACTAATACAAAAAAACGTCCAAATAATTTAATATTAGCACGTTTACATAATTACCAACTACTGGATATGTTTGAATTTTCTGTTGAAAAATTTAAATCATTTGATGAATTTAAAACAATGAAATTTGTATATGGTAATAAACCATGTCTGATATTTCAGGGTGAAGCATTTGATACTGATAATAATTATAAGCGTTTAAAATGCTTTTTTTTGGATTTTTTTCGTGGACAAACAAGTATTAATGAACTGGATTTGAATGGACTGGATCATGTTTTGACATTCACTGTAAATACGACAAAAACGATTTATATACGTGTTTATCGTATTCAATTGAAAAAATCTGGACATCGTATTCCACGTATTGAATTAGAAGAAATTGGTCCGAGTTTTGATTTAAGTATGAAACGTAGTAATTTAGCGTCAGATGACTATTATAAACGAACGTTGAAAAAACCGAAAGGTATGAAAGAGAAAAAAGTTAAAAATACAACAATGGATGTATTTGGAACGAAAATGGGACGTATACATATGGAAAAACAAGATTTTAATCAATTACAAACAAGAAAATTAAAAGCATTAAAACGGCCACATGCACGTGTGACCGCGACAGATGATGAAAATGTTAGCAGTAAAAGAAGAAAATCAAATGAACAGAAAGAGTAGAATACAAACGTTTTTCTGCTTTTCTTATTATTATCCTACTGTTACGTTGGTTTTTGTTACTTGTTCTACTACAATTGAAAAAATATATACAATGATAAGTCTAAGTGTAGTCATCTAAACTTGATACTACACAATTGCAGATTTTTGTTGCTATCCCTTCGAATCTAGCCTCGAATTTTTAATAATTCTAAATATCCCTATTGATCAAAAATAGAGAAATCTCCGAACGGAATGAAGTCTGTACTATCAACAGAATTGCTTATCACTCACTGTGTTTCTCCAAAAATTCATAATATTAAGTGTATAACATATTTTTATTTCAGATGGCTACTACTGTGCCTAATAATACTGTTACATCTACAACAATGTCGGCTCCAACTTCATCCGGTAGTGCAAAAGTAACATTTAAAATTACATTGACATCCGATCCAAAACTTCCTTACAAAGTGTAAGTGTTTGAATATTTTTTCTTATTCATGTAACCATCGTCTCTCATCTCTGTTTTGTAGACTATCAGTTCCAGAAAATACTCCATTTACCGCTGTTTTGAAATTTGCAGCTGAAGAAGTATGTTTTTCTTTTTCTAGTAGTACGTTTTCTACATAGCAATCAAAAAACATCTTTCTTTTTCGTGTCTAGTTTAAAGTACAAGCAGCTACTAGTGCAATCATTACGAATGGTTTGTATATCCATCCTTTGTCTAAATATATTAAATAATTATTATTTCTTTTCTTTAGATGGAATCGGTATTAATCCAAGTCAAACAGCAGGAAATGTTTTTCTTAAACATGGAGCTGAACTTCGTTTAATTCCACGTGATCGTGTTGGAAATTATTGATTTAGAGATTGATCTTTTGATGTTGTTGTTCGAAATATGTTGTTGATTTTATAGTTTTTATTGACATCTGAATGTAATATTTAAATAAACAGTGACACCATTTATTTATCTTCTTCCGTTTATCTTCAACATGATGAGTTCTAATAATTTTTTGTGTTTTATTGAATGAAAGTATGCACATGTGTAAACTGTTAAATCGTATATTGAAATTGAGTTATCCCAATGTATTTTTCTCTTGCATTGTTCATGAATATGTGCACAATATTCTTCTTTTTTTTTGTGACATCAATTGATATGATCAATTCTCAAGAGGTTAACTTGCTCTCTTGGGAAACTTCTGTGTTTGAAACAATTTATTTTGTTTATATTTGTATATTCTAGATGAATGCTGACAGTTTTATTCCTCGAATAAGTTTCCATTCGAGTGATGAGAAAAATCAAACAGCAATAATTTCTTTAGAATCGCTCGATAGTGGACAGACAATCGATAAAAAGCTAACAGAATATTTAAATATTTTGGAACGAATGGATGGCATTACAACGAGCAACGAACTGACACAAGTTAGTAGTACGATTTATAAGAATGTTAATATGAAACTTTTTATATTTATATCAGTTTTTATTCGTTGGCAATGCGGGCATCCAAACACATGTATCAAAAGAATCATTAATAGAAATATTTCAACCGTTTGGTCAAATAATCGATATATTAATGCCAATCGGACGACCCTATTCCTTTATTATCTATGAAAATAAAGAATCAGGAAAGGAAGCAATAGAACAATGTAACGCAAGGTCCTATCCGATTGGTATCAATCAATCAAATGTAACATTTTATATGGCTTACGTGTCTAATGGTGAAATTTCAGTTTTTGGGTAAAAGATGATAATTCACAATTCTTTAATTTTAGTACCCAGTATATCTTTAAATTCAACATCATATCCAAAAGGATTAACGTTAATTGAAAATTTTATTGACGATAATGAAGAAAAAGAATTATTAAAACTTATTGAAATAGATCCAGTAGTCCAAAATGGTAAGTCCAAATTTTACGTAGATTAGGTATTCGATATTAAAAGGCATACTGATAGTTATACATAAATTTTCTAGAAGATCATCGAAATAATCGTAGACATCGTCGTGGTATTCATTATGGCTATGAATTTCGGTATGCTACGAATGATGTTGATACTTCGAAACCGTTAAAAAAAACAATTCCACAGGAATGTCAAAGTGTCATCCATCGTGCATGGATATTAGGATACATCAAAGAAAAACCTGATCAGTTGACCGTCAATTGTTATGAACCAGGACAAGGTAAATGAAAAGTAACTTTGAGTATCTGTGAAATTGGCCAAAAATACTTTATATTGACATTCCATTTTCAAATAGGTTCAATTAATATGTTCGATGTTAATATTATGTCATTGAATCTATGTTCCTCAGTTGTAATGACTTTTCAAAGGTCATCAACAAATGATATTGTTCATGTTCAGATTCCTCCCAAAAGTCTATTGGTCATCTCTAATGAATGTCGAGATGAATGGTCATACGAGTAAATATCTTATCTATCTTTTTTTGTTATATTTTAATTTTAAGTCTCAGATTTTAGAATCGTTCCTCGAAATAGTGATATTATAATGACGGACGAAGGACAAGTAACAATTGTACCACGATTATACCGTGTTTCATTTACATTTCGAAAAGTTTCGCAGCATCAAAATACTCGTCAAGGTAGGTGTAGTCTTATATTACTGTCTATATATAGACGATTCAACTGTTTATTTTTGAATTCTAAATCTAGTGCTACCAGTTTTACCGAAATCAGATTTAGATGCAGCACAATTAGAACAAAACTATGTTCATAAGGTAAGAATATTTTGTTGAAATAGTCATGCCATTATAAGTTTGCAGTGTTGTTTACTTTAGATTTACGATAAAATAGCTGATAATTTTAGTCATACAAGACATAGTGCATGGCCTGGTGTCGTTGAATTTCTTGGAAAATTTACGACTGGAAGTATTATCCTAGACGTCGGATGTGGAAACGGGAAATATATGAACATTAGAAACGATCTTTTCATGGTATGCAAATTTTATACATCTTTTCCTTAAAAGTATTTTGTCTTTCTTTTAATTTAGATTGGTTGTGATCGAAGTATTGGCCTTCTTCAAATTTGTCGTCAACGTAATTTTCAAGTATTTTTATCCGATTGTATGAATATCCCGGTGCCGACAAACTTTTTCGATGGAGCTATTTGCATTGCTGTTTTACATCATATCAGTACACCCGTAGGTTTTACAATAGAAATTCTCTGTTAATATAAAATAACACCATTATTTATTTCAGGAACGACGTTTAATTGCATTAAGAGAAATAGTACGTTTATTACGTCCAGGAGGCGAAGTATTAATAACTGTTTGGGCAAAAGAACAAACATTAGAAGACAAGAAAAGTTTTTACATTGATAATAATGCTAATAGGAAAAATAAATGTCATCATCATAAAACATCAGAGAAAAAGAGTCTTGTTTGTCCTGTTAATGACAGTTTGACGAAAGATAGCCCTATAGAAACTTATGAAGACGATACGTTAAGTGTACATAAAAGTCGTACTGAATTTCAACGTTCTGATTGTCTTGTTTCATGGACAAAAGTGAAAGAAAATCAACAACTGTTAAGGTATTATCATGTTTATGGACAGGGTGAATTAGAACATTTAATTGGACACGTTAAAAATGCAAGGATTATTAAGTCATACTATGATGAGGGAAATCATTGTATTATTATATCGAAATTGTTCTAAAACTATCTATTTTTCATCAAAACCTTTTTTGTGCTTAACTTATTATTACAAAAATGCAGGATTAATCATATTTTGTTATGTTTCTTTTTGTTTTGTATTGTTCAAATTGTTCAAATCCTCTACAAAGAATAAGAAAAAACTTTGTAGATCGACTTTGACTAGTATTTTATCGAGAGTGGAACAACACCTTAACGAATTTATGAGACTTCATTCTTTGTTACTATGTGTGAATGTTTTTACAAATCTTTTTCAAGTGTGATTATTACTCTTTTATTTTACAAGATTTATTTTTCAAATATTTTATAGATTTTTAGATTGTTGAAATATTAGTCATGATGTCAGTGTCATCAGCTGTCGCAGCATTGCCATTTCTAATTCAGAAATCCGTCTCACTAAGTCTATATCGTGATCAACAATTTAAGGTAATTCGTAGTATACGGTATCAACTAAAAAACGATAAATGAGTATGAATATTCTATTTTTTAGGGTAGTCGAACGGAACAAGAAAAACGTTTATTACAAAGTACAACGTTATATATTGGAAACTTATCATTTTTCACTACAGAAGAACAAATACATGAACTATTTTCACGTGCTGGAGGTAAGTTAGAGAAATAAAGAAGAAATACATACTTTAGTTTGTTTTCTTTTAAAGATGTGAAACGAATTATCATGGGACTTGATCGTGCAACTAAAACGCCATGTAAATACTACATTCAAATATACATATTAGTTTTTAAATTAACTGAATTTTATTATTGTTCTAGGTGGATTTTGTTTTGTTGAGTACGTCCGCTTATTTTAGTGATTAATCTATATATATCTATCGATTTCTGTTGTAGATATTACACTCGTAAAGATGCTGAAAATGGTATGAGATATATCAATGGTACACGTTTAGATGATCGTATTATTCGAACAGATTGGGATGCAGGATTTGTCGAAGGACGGCAATATGGACGCGGTCGAAGTGGTGGACAAGTAAGTGTTCTTTTTTATATTAAGACACTATCACAGTCTTTATACGTTGCTTTAGGTTCGTGATGAATTTCGAAAAGATTATGATCCGGGTAGAGGTGGCTTTGGAAAACGTTTTCAAAATTTGCCAATGGACGATGAAAAAACTGGTCATTTACGAGAATAAATGACGGTGACATTAGAATAATTATACGCTGATTTTTTGTTTTTCTCTGTTGGTTTTTGTTTGTTCAAAATTCATTCAATCAGGTTGAAACATGTAATGTTTTATGTTGTAAATATGAAAAATCTTATTTTGATGATAAAAATAAGAAAAATATGTTGTAAACCAGATATAAGTTTTGATGTTAATCACTGACATTCTTTGTGCTTTGATAAAAAGTACATCAATTTCATGAATATTTTGTATTTATCAAGTCAATATTTAGTTGAAAACAAATATCGTGATCTCTGCTTACATTATTTCATTGCTTCCTTTCCGCTGTTCGCCCATAAATATGCGTATATATCAAAAATTCAAGTCTTGAAATATTCTTTTTCAATATTTTTCTTGAAAAGTATATAGTTACCATCTTCTACTTATTCTATTCTTATGTCTGCCATTTTGACTCCAATCGGGCTAATACTTTTTTTCCCATCTATCACTGTCAGCTATGATTGATTCATTGATCAAATGTGCTTTTCATCAAATCATACAGAAATAAACCATGAATGGATGATAATATGAATATTAGCTGAGATCAATATCAGTTAGAAAATACTCTTTTATATTTTTCTTGACAGTAATTTTGCAAATTTTCTAAAACTTTAAATTTTTTGCTTTTTTTCGATAAAACAAGTATAGTTGAGTCAAACTTCATTCTTTTTTTTCCATTTGAAGACAAATGGTTGATCTGTAATGCCGAATCAATAAGATCTGAAAAAAATTTCCTTTTGTTTTATGATGCGCAGAAAATGTCCAAATTTGCTCTGTTTTCTTTCGTCCGATTCTCGAGAAATCAATACTTGAGTCAGATATTTCGATTCAAACAAATTTTGCTGTAGCACGAGAAAGAGTGCACTTAAAACTGTACAACAAATGTATGCTCAAACAATGCTGTGACGCTTGTGAAACTATTCAAGAAAAATGAGCACTGTATGAGAAAATACATTAATTTTTTCTTCATTTTAGTATTTCGTACTCTTCATCTTCAGATTTTGCAATAAAACAGTCAATACATTACTTGTTTTGTAGAGAATCGAACGGAGGATCTTTTGGTAAAAAAATAAACTTGATCAAGATAAGGAAAATTTAATTTTCCTCAAGTTGAGGATTTAACAAGTAAATGTGGCAAATATGTTGCTTCATGTTTTTATTCTCAAATACAAATACAACATATATAAAAATATCTAACACAACACCATTAAACAAAGCTAATATGTGTGAGCTGTCAATTTATATATTTTATCATTTTATTAATGGATTTTTTTCAATAATATATTCTAATACGCTAACACTCTCTTGTGTTTTCTAACCTCTAGCCATTTCTTTCAAGAATGGAAGAAATGTATAGAATAGTATGACATCTAAATGAAAGTTGTATTCATTGACAACTTTACCAAAATTGTCGTTCGTCTTTTATTTATTTATTCATTATTGATAATGATATGTAAGCGAAACTAAAATAATAATAATCACTAATCGATATATATGAAACATGAGCAGTAAACGTTTTGCTTTTTTATTGTTATATGCGTATGATATATATGTTTCATCATTATAACTCTCTTGTTCGTATGTTCGACGAATAATGGATTTATCTCGTTTTGGTATAATTCGTGATATAAATGAATAAAATGACGATGGTTTTGCTAATGTCTCTGAATCTACAGACACTGAAATGTCTGTTGATGATGTAGATTGATAAGATGTTGATGTTTGTGTTATTAAACGCTTATATAACGGATTTCGTATAACAGTACTCATATTGAAATTTAAAAAATATAAAAGTATGTATAGATAACAAAAATTATTTAACAATGTAACAAACAAAAAACAACACAAATGGTGATGATATATTTACATATAGGTGACTAATCTACTGAGATATATCATAATATTGAATAATGATGAAAACTCTCAGATAGGATAAAAAAGAAAAATATTGCCACAAGTAATTTTAATAAGGTATATTTATGTTGAGTAAAGAAGAGTGATGGGAACATGTTTTTTTCTGACGAGAGAACCTTTTGAGATGGTAAATCGCTTTTTGACTCCGACTGTTTTCACTATGTAGGGAATAGTGAGTAGTGAAAAATCCCAAGTTGGTTTGTGCCCATGATGCTTTGGACTGGAGTTGAAGAATTTTCAAGCTTTTTACAAAAAGCTCAATTTTGTCGGTGAATCTTTGATTTCTTGACCAAATGAAATTTGATTGAGCTCATATTTTCATTGCGGCTAGTAGTCTCAGTGGCCATAATGATCTGAAAGTTTGAGCTTTGCTGCTCGTCGGCGCTTCGAAATATAAGAATTCCAAAACGTTTTGATTAAATTGGCGACCTATAGAGAACTTCACTAAACTCTGAGGAATCAAAATAAATCAAAAAGGTAGTTTCAGGAGAAAAAAAAGCATTTTGCGCTTTTCTTCAAACTGCCTTTTTACTCGACGAAAGTAACTATTCGCCAGATTTAGACGAAAAACAGGTCTAACGAAAAGTCAGAATGGGCTCATTTTTTAAAATGGAAGTCAAGACGTCTGAAAACAACGTAAAAGACCTGATTTTTCATTTAGGCCGTCATTCTTCTACACTGTTGAAAGATATATACCTGTTTCTCAGCTCTCTTTGAACTTTTGGGATAAAATCTCTCAGAAAATAAAAGCAAGAAAAAATTCAAAAATCTGACTTTTTTGTATTGTTACCCTAACGTTTGGTCCATATCAGACTTATGGTTAGCGAGATAGATTTGTGATATCTAGTATAAAAGCCCTCATTTATTTGTCAATATAAATATTATAAAACTATACTATCGTTATACGAACTTCTACTTTGACTCTATTATGGGCTGCCGTAGTTCGTATCATTCACTAAGTATTAGTGTTTTATTAGCTCCATTTATAAACTCACTGATAAGGGAGTCGCCCATAATTTGGCAAAACCAGAGATGCGATCAGTTCTATGAAAACGATGTTCAACAGTATAATATAATACAGAAACGATTTTGATCAGGATAGTGTCGAGATCTACTGATGCAGTCTACATTATGACCATGATAGCGAAATATTGGATAATTTAGAATCTATGTTTGAAATATCAAAAACAAGTGCACATATTTTTAAGAATCTCAGTTTCACGGAGACCATTTTCATTTTAATAGTAAAATTTCAAACAATCAATTTCAGAATTAATCAGCATGATGACCGGCAGTTTTGATTTAGCGAAGAATAGGATTTTCCTCAATTTGTCAGAGAAGCAATCCATGAAAGATGCCAGAGTATTTGGAAGTTTGTGCTTCACAATCAATCATCTCTCTAATGAAAGCACGTATTTTAAAAGTATGAAAATGGTTTTCATTCCTATTACACCATCCAAAAAGGTTTTTCATATCTGCTAAATTTAATATAATTCTGCCTGGTGATATGTTACTAAATTCTCTAAAGGGTTTCGTAGAAACTTTTCTTATACTAAACTCTTTTGAATAGGCCTATATTGTCATATTCGGCTCATGCTCACACATGCCCAAATCCTGTATGTACATGAAAGCAAAAGAGTTGTCTAGAATAGAAAGCTGTTGTCTGAGAATAAAATCGATTTATCATACAAAAAAGTCTAGTGGAAAAATATGGTGTTTAATCAGTTTTCTCATATAAATGTTTTTCGTTAGATTTTGTTAGTTTTCTCGTGTTGAATTTCTCATTTGAATATTTTTTTGTATTATTCCTTCGATGTTAATTAATAAGTACACTGATACTCTTGATGAAAGTTGAAACGTGTAGTTTTAGAACCCTCACATTTCATCACCTCATGTTTCATACTCATCGATTAAATAACACATAATTTGCGTGTGTTGTGACAAAAGTTGTTATTCGATGTATTAGTGGTTGATGTATTATTAAAAAAAGCAGTAAGAGAAAGTAGTCGAACTATAATTGAAAAATGACAAAAATAATAGATAGAAAACCCATCATTTTAGAGGAAGACACTAAATAAATGAACGGAATGCTTTTCAAAAAATTTCTCCTTTATGTATATATATAGATATATATACAGTACAGAATCTACAACTCTTGATTGATTTAAAACAAAAAAATAATAGAGCACAATTGTATTAAAACAAAATTGATAGAAAAAATAAAATTTAAAATAATAAAAACAAATATTTCATTTCTCTTTTTAGAGATCAATAAAAATACACATCCAGTGAGATATGAAATAGATTTAGTCTATCCGAGCAACATACAAGAAGAAATAAAATAAATAAAAAAAAAATGATAAAAACACACCGGTAGTTAAAAATTTACACACACATACAATCACAAGTGAAAAAATCAAGAATTCATGTGTGTTTCCGGTTGATAGGTGAAACCGTTAAACATTGGATCTTTATTTGTCACACTTCCAAGATACCGTTCTTGTACTGATGGTGAAACTAATTCTTGAGTAAAAACAGTATCCACTTGATTGACATCCGATGGACCAGACTAAATTTAAACAGCATATTAAAAACAGAAGCGAACTTTGAAGTAGAAGTTTATTTATTAAAAATAAACTGTGTACAAGGTGATGATAGAAATCTTTTTTGTAAGAAACTAATTACAAACGAGATTAAAAGCTACATTTTAGTTCAATCAACGTCTTGTGGACAACATGCTGTTAATGTAAGATTTATTTCTCTATCTAAAAGTGTCTCTGCCAAGATTTTCATTGTTCTTATGTTTCCATTTACAATAGCTTTATTAAATCCCCTCTCAGAAATGATGATTCTGGATCAAAAAATCGATTTTGAGATAAGCACATAGCAAAATAGCCTGAGATGAATACTTTCAGAATCTGTATCGCCTTCGGTTATAGAAGTAATTTTTCGCTACTTTCGAGCAAGTGTTCTAAAAGCCTCGAAAAATCGGGTCATCAAATAATAACTTTTTCCTGAATACTTATGCAATTAAATTTCTTTCTCAAAGAGTAGATTTGTAAAACAAACTATTCTGATCAAACAAAATCTCGTTCAAGTCTACATGACCTTGCGACAAAAAGTCATACGCATTTTCCTTCAAGTCCTAAAATTGAGCATTTTATACAGCATTTTCCCTGCATGAGAGTTACACCTGAAGTATTTCGCAAGATTTTTTTAATATACTTCAAGCTGGAGGGTCCGGTTTGTTTTATTTTAAACTAGACACCTAACTACATGGTCTAACCGGCACCGACTTTTCAATTAGATCTTAGTTTTTTGTCAAAGTGAGGGTTTCTAGAAAACCAGGAAGCGTTTTTCGGGTTTTTGAGGTTGTTATTTATCTACAAAACGAACAAAGGCTTAATTGACAAATCGGCGCCGGTCCGACCATGTAGTTAGGTGTCTAGTTTAAAATAAAATAAATCCGAACTCTCTAGCTCGAAATATATTAAAAAATCTTGGAAAATACTTCAGGATTCTTTCTGAACCTTGATCTCTGGAAAACTTCTAAACGGTAAGACTTAGAGATAAAAAAATATTTCATTCTAGTAACTCATTGTGTCTGAGATTTATGGAAAGTTTTGTCAAAATCGGATGTACGATGTCAGAGATAATTTCTGAGGGGTGAGAGCCCTTAAGATAATTATGTGCGAGACGTTTGCTGTATTCGAAGACTTTTTCATGTTGTTGTCTTTTTTGAAGGTAGAAGTTTGCAAATTTGTTTAAGATGTTCTTACCACAGGCGGTTTCCATGGCGGTTGAATTTTTCTTAATTCCAATTTTTCCCAATCAATCTGATCAAAAAATGGTTGACGCTTAATTTCACCAACATCATCTGGACCCGAACCAAGTCTTTCAGCTGGATTTTTTCGAAGTAACTAGAAATATGAAATATGAATAATGTTTTATCATCATACAAACTATATTATCATTTACTTGTTCAATTAAATTTCGTGCTCGTTCTGAGACATTACCAACGAAACGAAGTGGACGGTTTAGTATATAATCGTACATCTCATTTACATCGCGACTGTAGAACGGTGGCTAAAGTCAATCAGATCAATAGACTTTATGTATAGAAATAAAAATCTGAAACACATACCCTAGCACATAACATCTCGTATGTCACACTACCCAAACACCACCAATCAACAGCTTTTGTATACGCTTCACGTCGTAATACCTCCGGTGCGAGATACTATAATATAAAACTTGTTTCATATTATTTCAGGATCATCTCATTTACTTACTTCTGGTGTACCACAAAATGTCGCTGTTCGGCCTTCTCGACCTTCAGTAGACAGCATTACTTTACATAATCCAAAATCTGTCAAACGTATATGACCCTAAAACGATCAGAGGACTCTTTTTCAGAAAAGAAGTATGATGTCTAAATGACGGTTAAATTACTTCTCTATCCAACAGTATATTTTCGGGCTTCAGATCTCTAAAAAATAATATGCATATTATTAATTCAACTCGTTTAAGTAAACTAAATTGTCTGTCACATGCGTTAGTGAGATTTCATTCTCCTTTAGTTAAATTACCTATAAATAATATCTAATTTATGTAAATAACCTACAGCACTTGTAATTTCAGCAGCATAAAATCTCGTTCGTTGTTCATTAAATGCTCGTTCTTGTTGCAAATGATAAAATAGCTAAAATACGTGATAATTTATCTAAATTAAATATGAGATGCTTGTTTATTCACACTTACTTCACCACCATTGACAAAATCCATGACAAAATAAAGTTTATCAGGAGTTTGAAATGAATATTGTAATGAGACCAAAAATGGATGACGACAATTTTTAACTAATACATCACGTTCAGCCATTATATGATGTTCTTCTCGTTTACGTTTAATTAATGCTTTACTAACAACTTTCACAGCATATATTTGATCTTCAACTTTGTGTCGGGCTAAATAAACTTTTCCAAAAGAACCCTTGCCAATACACTTTTGAAATTCGAAATCATCCGGTTTTGTTCTTAAAACAAAATTGATATTCTACATAGAGCGATGTAATTGCATATATATAACAATTACTCACGATGATTTTTCTGATCTACCAAGATTAACTCGTATTGTATCAGCCTATAAAATAAGTTGCGCCAGAAATATTTTAGAGTGTCTATAAGCTTAGAAACATATGTTCGAGTGGCACAGTGCGTATAGGTTTGTAAAGAATTAACCATATATTTTCATCAGAGACGTTTTTTTTACAAAGAATCGAGGAAAAATGGGACACTAAATAGTTTTAATCATTGAAAATGGCAGCAAAATATCTGTCCCCTTTGCAGTACATTCCTCGTTTGCGTATCTTTTAGAAATCCATCACAAATCCATTATAGTTAATAATTCTTCAAACATTATCATATGTCATATGAAGTTATTTGCATTCTTAGATTCAAATTGTACATGAAGAATAGTAAAAGAGCATTTAGTCTCAAGCAGGAATAATATTACTAATAGTCAATATATGTATAGACTCCGATCAATAGTTAATGAAAACCTTGATTCTTTCCAGAATTTATCCTGTGACATTTATTTGATTTATAACGCAAAATGTGTACTTCTTATCGTCTCAAAGGAACATCAATAAGCATACTTGATTATTTGTGTCTTCTTCATCGTTTTTTGTTGTTGTTGTTGATGGTGGATTTGATGATTTTGTCGATGATTGATTCTGTGTACTATTCAGACCAAAAAAGTCAATAGTTTCAGGCCTAAAAAAAGTTAAATTCGACATAGATATTAGATATATATATACATATATATACAGATATTTATTTTTGTTCTCGTACTCGTTGTTTTTGTTCAAACACCATTATTTTTAGGAGCGCTATAGTCACTTATTATTTAGATAAAGATAGGTATATATGGTTTATTCAAGAAATTTCTGACCACTAAACAACAACTGCCAAATGGTAGTATTGATATTGCAATGTGTCCTGCATTATTCATCTATCACTCATCATTTTTTTTCTGTCCAATAAACTGCTACTTTCCAAGATATTTATCAAAACTCTGACCTTATTTTTACTTATACCTAGTTTAACCGATAAATACACAGTCCAAAAACTGTTTTTTATCCTTAAACCTACATATTAATAAGTTGTGGCAGGGATATAATTTGTTGAACATAATCATTTAATCCACGTTGTCGTTTAAGTATGAACTCCGGTTCAAATGAATCGCCTAACAGATGAAAGGTCAATTTTCTACTAGCTCATTTATATGATGCAGAATATTTTACCTAATAGTCTTTTACCAGGAAGTTTTAACTCAGAACGAACACGGCGTAACTAGAAACAGAAAATGGATCCAATTAACAAATTATTATTTATTCATTTCGTGAGAAATATCCGAGTTAAAATTGTTGACATTGGGTCCTACTTTTTCATTAAAGTTATAAAAGTCTTTATATCGTTTCCATAATTCCCATTCATGATCTCCATGTTGAACTTCTACCTTATATTTCTAAAAAAAAAAGAAGACTAAGTTTTCTTCTTAACATTTAGGTTTAGAATCAAGTAAACTAACTGTAAATTTTCTTCCATTTTCTGCACTTGTTTCCGCATCTGTAACATGAATAGACAAGGCACCTGGGCCTCCAAATGCATTTGAATTATTTCTCGAAGTGCTCATTTTTTCTAAAAGATAAAATAAAATTATATGCATTTCTTATAAGTAAATTACATAAAACTTATTAATATTTGTAAATATTTGTTTAGTATTTAAAAAATAAGTGTGATCAAATATTGATACTATCATAATTGAGAACCGTTTTGAATGAAAGTCTACGATTCAAGTTGAAAAACGGAACTGACACATTTTTAATAACTAACAAATTGATATGAATACTGGTAGCGAGAAATTGTTTCTTAACTCATTGAGTCTCAGTAGTAAATATACTTACCACCGCTAAATTTCGACAGTTCTGAACAATCTTCAAGAACTTTTGTCATACATAATCTTAGTAATTTCTTGTTGCGTCTCTCTTGCCTGACATGAATCTAGTCAATTTCTTCGGTTAACTTATCTATTCCCTATCACTTTAATAGAGATTGAACCCGTCATCACAAAAACTTGGTTGCGCCACTACCTTAAAGTGGGTACTCTTTTGCGTTTTTGAGTAGAGTTCAGTGAAGCATCCTCTACAAAGTAAGACAACTTCCAGTTCTCCATGAGTTTTCTTTGGCAAGATAGTAATTTTTCCAAGTAGCTAGACCTGTAGAACAGACATTTCTCTTGAAAATGCAACGTCTCCGGGCTTTGCATAACTTTTGCTCATCGAGGTATAAGCGTTTCAAAACACCCGCAGAAAAACTGATGTTTGTTACATAACATCTCTGTGAAACTTTTTGGGTCATTCGGGTCAAGTTTTGAAAATTTCGTATCACTTCGGGTCTCGTCAGGTTCGGGTAAAACAATGTTCAGATCGGATTCGGGTCATCCACCTAAGATCCGATTCGGTCTCTGAACGAGATAGAGCTTTTATAAATGCCTTCTTATATAGTTTATACCCTGTTTCATCAAATTTGATTCAACAAACAAATTCGAAACTTAAAGGATTAAATATCTGTTTGTTGCACTGATTTTCTATTACAGTAGCTTTTTTGGAAACATTTTTTTTGAGAAAAATATTCCATAGATAGTCGTTTATAGAAAAACAATTGGAAAATCAACAGGAATCAGATTAATGGTGGCAAAAATAATTGGAAAAAAGAGTTTTTTATAGTCATCGTTTACCGATGTATTCATTTATACATACTCAGTACTCAGTGTGGCCAACAAATGAACATTTTCTTGCGTCTTTTTACTGTTTACTATGTAACGAAGTTGATAATATTTAATAATTCTTTTATTTCTTCCTGTTTACTTCGTAGTTTACTTATATTGCTTAACTAAACGTTTCGATTAATAAAAATCTTCATCAGTAGTTGTCAATAAAAACAAATGTTATAGAACAAACAAAGATTAGAACAACCAAAATCTAAAATTAATAACAGCACGTTAAGATTATATCATAGAAAAAGAATTATTTTTTATTAATTTTTTATTAAATTTTGAATAGTCAACTTTTTCTTTGATTCTCAAATTATATCTGGAATTTTCTGGTCTTAATACTGTATTCTTAATTTTCTCCTTATTCTCTTTCTTACTTTGACTCTCTCCTTTCTTAACTTTCTGG
>CAJNOQ010004316.1:0-17794 GCA_905250885.1 Didymodactylos carnosus | reverse complement strand
ATTGAGTTGTCAAAAAAAAAAAAAAAAAGATATAAAAAAAAATTAATAAAAAAAAAAAATTTTTTTAAAAATTTAAAATTTAAAAAAAAAAAAAAAAAAATTTAAAAAAAAAAAAAAAAAAAGAAATTTTTTTTCTCACAAAAATAATTTCGATGCTATTAGTATCTCTTATCCTCTTTAACGAATGGTTTTTAGTCAATAATCAATTATATTCATCAGTGATGCGGCAAAAAAAAAAAAATATTTTCATCCCTAGAAATATGTTAAATTTTCTTAGTTTAGATTTTATTTTGTTTTTGAATATAAAATTCATATTCGACTAACGCGATATCCGTAATAACTTATTATCTAAATGATTAAATGACATTTTTTTGTTTTTTTGTTTACTGAAGAATATAAACATATCAATAGTGTTAACATTCATTGTCTGTTGATAAAGAAATAATTGTCAAATAAACAGTGATGTGTGAATAAATTAACTCTATTAAATTCATCAAAAGTCGTCCATCAATATAAATGTTTTTTTTTTGTACAGAAAAACGAGTAAATTATCTTGACAATATGTTACTTTCATAGCGTCAGATGTGTGTGTGTCCGTATGCTAAAATTATTTGGGTTCTTCTTAGATATATTTTTATTTTTTTTTTGTCTTCTTTTTGACGAATACTAAACGAAACAATCAAATGTTGAGTCTTGCAGATGGCAGGCATGAGAGATCTATCAAAATACAAAAAACGAGACAATATTTTTCCTAATCTATGCATAAAATTGCCTAGTACATAAAGAACATTCTTACCAAAGTATCAAATTTTTCCTCGATGATTAAAAAAAATGAATTTTTTGAGTTCGTTTAGATATTAAAAAATGTATGTATTTTTATTTCTTCAAGTTTCTAATCGAACAAATTCTACATATTAAACAAGAGTCCAATTCTATAATAGATTTTTTTTTGTGGGGGGAGGGGGGAGAAAAAAAACCTTCATCATAATTTATTATCGATGGACAATATACATACATAAAAAAAAAAAGAAGAAAATGTTTAAATCTAAGACAGACGCATAAAAAAAATAAAGACAAATTAGTTATACTTATGGTACCGTATATATTGAGAAAATAAATAGAATCACACTACAAATAACATTAGGTAAAAAAAGAATATAAATATCTTCTTCTTTTTTTGCCTATATTTAGCGTCGTGTACAAAACTGAAACATAAGGAAAAGAATTATAAAAATTATTGACATTAACATTTGTTTATTAAAAATCAACATGATGATATTTCTAAGCTTATGATAGTAGTACTATGTTTTATGAATGAACATTATTGTTTTTTTCTTCACATATCAATACTAAGTTGATAAAGAACATTTTATTTGGCTTTAAGGTGGTAATCAAAATGAGACTTGAAAAAAAAACTTACGTAAAATAAATAAATTTTCTTCTTGTCATCATCAATGATTTTTTTTTTTTTTTTATAGAAGAATGAAAAAAGAACAGAAATTAAAAGATTGTTGAAAAAAGAATGTGTATGTTTTGATAAAATCAAAAATTATAAAATTGACATTAAGATATTATTTTTATATTTGCAATATTAGAATATTAAACTTTAAATGAAATATTTTTATTCGAATAAATAATAGAGAAACATGCGAGAAAATAATTTCCGGAAAATGACTAGAAAAAAAAAGAAAAGAGAAGAAAACGACGAGAATATTATTTTTTTTTTTCTTTTTTTCTTTTATCGATTACAATTCAACAGTTGTCCATTTCTTTCAAACTTATTTTTATTATTATTTAGAATATAGTCTTATAAATATTTTTGATTCATTTATTTAAAAAAAAATTATTGTTTACAGTTATGTACATATTATCTAAAAATAATGAGTTGTCCCTTTTTAAAGATCATAATAAAAAAAAAAAGGTAAACAAAAACGTTAATTTTACATAGTTACTCTTTTGACCATTATTATTCATAAAGATTAGATTGAGAATAGAAAACCGAATGAATAACAGAAAAAAAGAAAAGAAACAAAAACAAAATAGATTTCTAACAACTCATATCCTTTTAACTTATTCCATTTAAGTTAAAACTATGCACTCTAGATACAAACATAAAATATTGATCAATTCAGTTTTTCTACAACATGTATTAGTCATTTTCTTCTTTTCTTTTTTAATTGAAATCTTCTTAACGTTTTTCTTTTTTCTTTTTTTTTTTTCATAGAAAAAAAGGGCAACGATTACGGTTCTTTGTAGAAAATATGTAAAACTAAATTTTCTTTAACACAATTACGTTTATTTCATATTAAAAAATATTTTTCTCGCTATTTTTATTCAAAAGCAAACCTCTAACAACATAATAATGTCTATGGGACACAGATTTAGATATAAAGAGATATATACCTCTATAAGTATAATTTATATAATTTTATTTTTATTTTTGTTCTACGAATAAAAAGTTAATATTGGTAAAAAGTTAGTCGAGAGATTTCCCATTGGAATAGAAAATTTGATCGCACAGATTACTCAGTAGAATAAAATTAATCAAACACGTTTATTTTATTTATTTATTTTTTTTTTGAACGATAGGAGCGAAAGAAAAAGAAGAAGACATCCACTAGAGACTTATTTTTCTATTCTTATACAATAGTTTTAAATCGTCATTCATTGATACTTATGAATAAAAAGTTAAAATGAAAAATCGATGGCAACTAAACAATAGAGTCATATTAAATAAAACAATGCCTGTCTCCGTGTCAATATCGAGTTTTGACATTTATAATCTATTTTCTTCATGACACATACACACACACACACACACATTTCTTTAATTCATAAAACATTTTGATTTTTAACTGGATGAATTGACTCAAATGATACAAAGTGTTTTATTGATCGTAATAACAAATCGAATAGTTGACACAATCTAGTTCTATTTTGCGTAAAATGCCGCAGGTATAAAGATAAACAAATGAACAAGCCATGTAACAAAATTATCTTCCCTATCAAAATTTTTCTAATATAGAAAACGTGTATAGAACAGATTTCTTGTCTTATTATTATAGATAACAAGTTCAAGTATAATCATAGTTCCGTAAAAAAAAAAGACAACACCAACAAAAAAAAAGAAACGTTATCAAGACAGTTTTGAGGTCTAAGAAGTCGTACGTCAACACAAAAAGAAAATAAAGTAAAAAGTATGATTATTAGGATATCGTGGGATGATAAACATGACTATTTCTATTTGTACACAAAAAAAAATGGAATACTATTTTACAAATATTTTTCATTATTTCTCTTTCTCATTTTTGTATTTTGACTATCGAAATTAAATATAAAATAGAAATTTACAGACTAATTTCCGAATTGTTCAAAAATGTTTCAAACTATTTTTGTTTTCTCTCTCTCTCTCTCTCTCTCTCTCTCTCTCTCTCTCTCTCTCTCTCTCTCTCTCTGTTTTGCTCGACTAGCAGAACGTCGGATCATGTTGCAATTTAAAACTCATGAGATTAAGATGTTTTAGTAGGACTTGTATTATTGTTTGGATATCAGGTTCCGTTATTTACAAATGAGAGCTTATATGTAATATATATATGAGAAGAATATCACTATCACTTACCGATATAAATGTGTGATGAATGTATCAATTACTATTCTCAGATATACAATCAATAATTTAACTTGTTCCAGTTTACCAAATGATTATATGATTAAATTGGCACGGTGTATGGTGTCTGTCTGTGTGTGTGTTTGAGAATAAAAGATTCTCAAACTTAACAAGCGTATAAAAATCAAATGGAACAAGAAAAAAGCAAAAAGAACTGATCTATTTAACAACAAAAATCTGCTATTTTCCCTCTTTTTTTCTCTTTTTATTGCTAATGATGATGATGATGCTGACGATCAGTAGTAAAAGAGAGAAAGAGAGGACAACAATAAAGTAAATGATGAAAAACGTTTCTCTTTTTTTATTTCTCAATATTGTCCGTACGTGGATACTATATTGATGGAAAAGTCGTGTTAAAAATACTTTTTTTTATTTTTAAAAAGTGAAATTAGAAAGTACAGCCTCTTACGCTTTTTTCTACAATTAATGAAAAAAAAAATAGAGAAGAAGAGAGAGAAAGTTCTCTCTTGATACCAAAAACGGGTATCATATTATTTCAAAGTGAAAAAAAATGAGACAAATTATTTTTAAAATAAACTATAGCTCTTCTCTCTCTTTACTATAATATTACAGAACAAGAAACTTGAAATATTGTTTGTTATTAGGAGTTAGACACGAAACGACAAAAAAACGATCAAAGATAGAAAAACATAATTATTTTCATAATGAAAAAAGGTGCTAATGGATTTTATCAAGTCATCCTATTGACAATAATTTGTTGGTTCTATATTTTTGAGATTCAACTAACCATTTTGTTGTTCAATGCTTCTAGCTACAGACTTTTGGAATGAAGTGAAGCTAAACTCTATCGAGTTACCGTTTATTTGAAATACGAAAATCTTAGGAAGAAGGTTAATTTAGACATTAACAATGAAATCTAAATTAATATTGCTAGCAATACTAATGCATGAAAGTATGATAACTCATGTCATACTGGCATGTTTATCATACATGCCAATTTATGCCATTAACAAATAGTAAAAATATGATTTAGTTCTCTCTCTTCACTTTCAGAGTTTTAGAGATTTTAAGATAAATTATCAGAAATTCAGTGGTGAATTCTACTCAAATTCTATTTTTCTAGCTCAAATTGGAACTAATGCATCACTGAAATGATAATAAAGCCTCAGAGAAGATCAAGAGATAAATTACAATGTGTTACTTCAGCATACACACACACACACACACAATTGGGAAAAATATCTATTGAAAAAGAGAATTTTATGTATACACTATTCCTATTTCTCTTTTGTACTTTTACTGCCAACTATATGGACCATATAGATTGATGTAAATGCTTGCGGCAAATATTTAATAAACATTATAGTGTTTTTGTCTATACTCTAATAAATGTTTTCTTCTTTTCTTTTCTTTTCTTTCTATTGATAATTAAGTGAACCAATTTAAAGTCGTATTTTTTTCATGTTAGTATACTATTAATAAATTTACTTACCACCATGTTGTATGGACGTATTACGAACAAATATTCTATCAGGTAATGCTAAGGTGCTTTTTCCCATATATAAGTAAATTTTATATAAATATTAGAAAAAAATAATGTTGTTTGTCTATTCTAACAACCTATTTAATCACATCTAAAATGACAACAAAAAACGGATAATATTGCTTTTGCACAGTAGAAAACTAATTAAAGCTTATCTTTTCGGTAAACAAAAATAAATATATCACACTAAACGCCTAAAGCTAAATAGCTTAACAAGTGCAAAATACACTTGTAGTAAGTGTGAGTTGAAGTGGAATTATAGAGCATTCATTGATGAATTAAAAACGCTCTATTGTTGCTTAACAATATTTAAATGACTACTGTTGAGTACTAAAGTTAAATAAGTGATCTAGTCAAAATACGATTGTCATTGACCTCGTACAAATAATTTTGAAAGGACATAAGACTTAAAATCGGCTCACCAATTTTTATCGCTTCAATCTGTTCAAAACTCATCAGAATCGCCCTTCTGAGCGCTTTCGGTGCCTGGTAGGGGCCTTTGTGAATTTAATACTGGATTTTTCCATAGGGAGTGGCTATGTCAGTGCACATAACCAGCATCGGATCTCCTTGGAGCCCCCAAACACTGCACATTCTGACGTTTTTTGAGTGCATAGTTAATTTTTTAGTGCTAGGCAAAAAAAGCCTGGAAATCCTAGTTTTCATAAAACTTGAATCCGCCGGATTTCTGGATTTTTTTTAAAAACAAACATTGAGGAAAGATTTAGCGTTGTCGATTTACCTATGTTTCATGTGATTCTAAGGCTACACGAAGTCACCGAGTACAAGTCCTGCGACACCAAGGAGATCCGACGCTGGTTAGGTGCACTGACACAGCCACTACCTATGGAAAAATCTAGTATTAAATTCACAAAGGTCGCTACCAGGCTTCGCTACCAGGCTTCGCTACCAGGCTTCGCTACCAGGCTTCGCTACCAGGCTTCGCTACCAGGCTTCGCTACCAGGCTTCGCTACCAGGCTTCGCTACCAGGCTTCGCTACCAGGCTTCGCTAAGTTTCTTATTAACGTATATTGTAGAACTTTTCAAGAGGTATCGAATGATGTGTTGCACTAGGCTAAATACTTGATAGTTACCGAGAAATTTCGCTTTTACACTCATACTGTTGATGCTAAGGGGTTGTTTGTTTTCGAGTAGATTCTATCGGTTATGTTCAATCGAAAGCGTTCAGAAGGGTCGAAATCATCGAATATGATGATTTTGATGAGTTTTTAACAAATTGGGACGATAAAAGTTGATGAGCCGATTTCAAGCCTTATGAGGATTTATCCTTTATCAATTACATTATAACGAAGAATATTGACCGTAAGTTAAAGTGTCATATCAATGATAAATAAGTAAAAATATAATTATTTTTGTTTACTTCAATAACAGTTTTCATTTCAATAAACAAGAACACGAAAAAGAACATAAAGATAAAAAATTATCTTCTCAATGAAAAATGAATAATCATCTATGGCTGTCAAACAAAAAAATTAAATTTGACGAAACCAGTTTGAACTACATTCCGTTGTTTTTGTCATTTCAGTGAAACAAAAAAAAGAGCTAATTTCTTGACTGGATATTATTTTTGGCAGCGAACTGAATACTATAGATGTAAAATATAGCATAACAATATAGTGGTTAAATATTTCAAAGCGAAAACATCTATAATACAGTTCAGTGTCATTTCCATATATAACACACACCAAAATCTTTCCATTTATTTTCATTGTTTTGCATCGAACTTAAAACAATTGTTCTAATCGCCACTGTAAACCCATTTTCATCATACAAATGCTCTTAAGAGCGATCACTAATTATAAAATAATCAAGATATCAAGCATTACTTTATCACTTATCTGCCGAAAAATAACCGGTACGGTACAAGTATAAAACGTCGTCAATGTCAGCGGGCTATATATGACGATATAAATCAATAAAGCCTTAAAAAATAGACAAAAACTATCTAAATACGAGAGAAATTAGCGAATAGTCTCGTTTTTAATGAATAATACTCTGTATATAGTGCTGTATTCACTTCGTGTGGCGTCCGCATGTTTGCTACTCACCATCGTCCACGATTTCCAAAAAGTTGTCTTGTTCTTTTGAAAAATCACTTATTTTTAAATTAGTCAGATCCGTCGATTAGTATATAACTAAACAAAATGTCATTAAATAGAAAATAGAATAGAATACCCGTTCTTTTCTTACCATTCAAATTTCTATACAACTTTATTTTGTCCAATTTTTTCCAATACAAATGAAACGCGTCACTTCACTGTTGAGGATAGAGTAAACGAATAAGAAAGATGTGTGAATTGATCACATTCTTAGTCCACAAAAAGTCAGCTATATTTACAATTATCGAGTTTCCTACCACTACTAGAAACGTAACATGCAACAAAATCACTCCTATTTTCCCAGCATTAATGTCAAATGTGACTTTGACTAACTCTTGCTGTGTCAATAAAAGCCAACACCACTTACATCATCTAATAACCAAATAACTTTTATATGGATAGCCTAGGTTCATTTATAAATCGAGAAGTTGCAACTAGAATTGTTGGATTAAGTATTTATTGAGAATGGTGTATGTAAAGGTTATTCTTATTTTTCTTTAAAATCTTTCTACTAACACTAAGTAAACCTTATGCGTAGGCGACGTCAAATGTCCACGTATACTCGACTCTTTATACTTGAAAACACATAATATCGAGTGTTTCATGTTGAATATAACTGAGGCTACTATTCAAATGTCATAAATGTACAACATTATTATTTCATGAGTTTATCTCGAGAATTATATTTTCATTTTTAGCTGCGAGACGATCAGATATTTTTTAATACTATTGCTCTTGATGTTGCATGTACCTGTTGTGTATGACTACCTTCTTTCATCTCATCAGTGACAAAGACATTTTTTCAGTGGTCTAAATGAAAGAAAAACTCATTTTATAACGGAATTATGGTTGAATTTGTAAAAACTTACTTTTGATACCACTTGCGTCTTTTCTTTCTTTGACTTCATTTCTCATTCTCTTCTTCATTGTGCTGAAGTTTCAGTTCCATTGATAGATAACAGTCGTTATTGTAGTTTTAGATTCATTGCTATTATCCATGACTGGCATACTTTGCTACTATTGCTGTTGTTAATATTATTGTTCATCATCATCGACACTATTAACATCTGTCTGAACAATCGCTTTTCTTGGACTTGATCTCCTGACTACTTTCACACACTAGTTTTAGTTTTCTTCAGTGGAATTTGGTATAGAAAATAATGGTAAAACGAAAAAAATCGGCTAAAATTTGAATTGTTTCTTAATGAAAAACAGAACAGTCTCATACATCTGTTCTAAAACTGTTTTTCAATTTTATTTACAAAATAGCCTATAGTTACAAAAAAAAAAGTGACGTATCTAATATAGTTAAAAAAAATTGTTGGTATGAATAGTCTTATTCGGGAGAGAGAAAAAAAAGTAAATAGTTTACATTTTAAATAATTATCATTCCAATCACTCTGCTTCAAAATACCATAGTTTTCGTCTTCCAAATTTCGTTCCCGTTACCGCTTCCGGATACTTATCAGCATCAGCAGTTGTTGGTGGATCTGGTAGTTCCATTTTTGGTTTCACTCGATTTAGTGTACCCATTGTAAATGGATCACTTGGTACTGATCTTTTTGAATCATGAAGACGAACCATCGAAAAATAACCCAGTTCAGGGCGCTCAATTCCAATCTTATCTTTCGCACATAATTCAAATTCATGTTGTTGTGGTTTACAACTAAAATTAAATAAAAAAAAGAGAAATGATAAAACTTATCTTTTATACATCTTTAGCTATAGATTACTGATTAAAATCCATTTGTCCATTAAGAGTCTAACAAATAGAAAAAAAAGAATTGGTATTTTCTCTCAAAATAAGGTTTCTCAATTATATACTTACATGATCAAGACAACTCCAATATGTTGTAAATGAATCATTGCATGTATCGCGAACTTTTTTAAAAAAATCAATTGCACAAAGAGACACGGCTTTTCCTTCTTTCAAACATTTTCGAGGATCTTGTTCTTCTTGTCTGCATAAAACATAATAGCTTTTAAGCATCAGGACACTATAAGAGTGTAAAATTTGAACAGTAATATCGTTACCTGCAAAGCATAAACTCCTAAAAAAACCAAAAGACAATCCAATGTACGAACGTGTGTAATAATTTACAAAAAAAAATTTAACATACCTTAAATTGAAAATCACAATATTTTGCCATGTGAAATGAGCCTGCTCGTAAAACAGGTGATGATACATTCACATACGGACATTCAAGTTCTTCGTATGTAGGTATATGTGTTTCATGAGTAAAAGACATCTGAAATAAACAAACATTCAGCAATTTCTTACCAAGATAATGTTCATTATAAGGAGAATTCCATCTAACTTTTATCCATTAAAGACAAAAAAAAAATATTCGATACATTAGTAGTAGCATACAACAGCGCTTGATCAAACGCTGTATAATGAGAAACATCCTTCTTTCATTCAGTTCTCCAGTACGCCGTCTTAGATAAAGAATCAATCCCAAACAAAAAATATCTTCTCAATAAAAAAGAAGAACGTTTAGTCCTTCTATATTTATTCTCGAATATTTTAATTTAACATTATCACACGCACCAAAAGGCTATTGATCAATTCACAAAGACACACGCATAGATAAAGATTTTCCAAATATATTCACATAAAACGGGTATATTAAATATTCAAATTGAAAATAAAGCAAAAACAACAATAGCAGAGAAAGAAAAACATACGAAAAGAAACAAGCAATGACATTAGATGTCTCCTAGTCTAAAAACAAACGAATAAACATTCTTATCTTTTACATAATTGCAAAAATGACAGAGTAACTAATTGTGAACACCACGAGACGAAAGATAACAAAATAAAAAAAGTTGCAACAACAACAACGTTATAACAAAAGAAAACATACTGCTGCGTTTTATTGACCAGCACAAAGAAATGACCATTCGCAGACTTAATTTCAATGTGGCAAGGAAAAATTCACACATTTGTTTGTTGTGCTGCAATGGTATCAAAAACTTGATCGGGACAAACAAGAAGTTGTACAACACGTGCCAAACGAACAGTATTTTTACTTTCAATTATATCTTGAGCTGTACAGAGTTCAACCTACACAAAGGAGAGAAAACAAATAGCGAAGTCAAAATGCTGCAAAACGCCTTCTCATGCAAATATATTTTTAGTTATAATCCCATGCACATTCAGATAAAAAAAAATTGCTAGTAAATAGGATCCATCTCTTTTTACAAAGATCTGTTAATAGCTGTCTCATCCTGGAGTCGATTTTTACGTTTGAAAGTATTGGTTTTCAAATTTTTTAGTTTATTGGACGAATACCACACAGACATAAAGAGAAATATATCATATGTTTGGCGATATCGAAACAGAAGTTGAGTATACAGTTCCAGTACAGAGGGAAAAGAAAGTTTTATTAATAAATTGATCAAATTTACACGTCTGAAAAGACTATTTTAAGCATTTAATTGAAATCTAACTGATTATATAACTTAAAAAAGAAAACAAGAGGCGAAGATAAATTATAATAAGAGAAGTAATAACAACAAAAATGGGAAAATTTGCCAGATGTTTATCCGGTGATTGATAATTTTCCTTTGTATTGATAGAAGAAGCAGATGAAAATGTCAGTATACTGTAACTTCGTTCGACTGAATAATGAGATATTTGTAACAGAACATCGGTTAGTTTACATGAACAAAGTTGAACAGCCATGTAAATAAGCGTATGATATTATATAAGTAATCTAACACGCTCACACATGTTTTTTCTCTCCTTTAGAAAGCTAACTATGAGCGAGAAAAATCAAACAAGCAAACACAACTACAAATAATACTCACGTCTGGAACACCAATTCGACGACTTGCATCAATAAAATTTTCAACATTACGTCGACATTTTGCCAATGATAATTTGGGCTAAATAGAAAATATAAACTCAAAAAGAAACTTTTTTTTTGAAGAATCATCGAAATATGAGAGTCTATCAAATGTACGTACAACTGCTTGAGATGGTACGTGTATGTGAATACTTTGTACGGCACGTGGTCTTATCTGATTAACAAAATGACAAAGAACAACACCATCGCTTAATGCATGACCAACATCTTCCGGTAATACTACTTTAAGCCGAGTTTCAATCGTCTAAATATTAAATTAATACAGCAATATTTTATAATTTTACCATAACTATACGTATAATATAACATAAGTTTACCTTTCGCAGTTGTTCTAGTGCTAAGTTGTCTTCTTTCGCTTGAAGTAGATGTCTTCGTATTGTGAATGCTGGATTTGCGCCAGGATACTCGAGTGGTGATGTCTGAGAATTATTCGGATTATTGCTGTTTCTTTTGCAATAAGGTGTTGTGTTTGTGCCTGTTGTGAAAAAAAATCAAAGCCAATATGAGTAAACATAATAAATTTTCATTCAAAACATACTTCTTGGTTGCATATGGAATCCCGGAATGTCACTGGTAAAACTCTAAATGCAAATGAACAAATGGTTGTATTAACGTAGCATAACAAAGAAGCCCTTACTTGATTAACTAATGCTGTTTGACGCTCTTCAAAATATCGCAATTTAGCAATTTTAGCTTCTTGAAAATGGGAATCGATTTGCTGTGGCGAAGCTTCGACCAGATCCTATAAAATATAAATCTAAGAAAACGCTGCCTAAGAATATAACGATTTATTTACCGAACGCTGTAATTGTGGTTTCGGACGATGACCATTCATATTTCGTGGGATATTGACAGACTGTTCAATTCTTGTAGCGCTTAGATTTGATGATGATAATCCAGAAGATCGAGATAATGTTTCAACACGACTAGGAGGATAACTGCCGCTAAAATAAATAAATACAACAGTGCTATAAAGAAGAAAATTAAAAATACATACGATGATCGATCAATTGTATCTGAACTAGATGTAAATTGTTTATTGATTGTGTCACTTGGTGGGGATGATAATTTGTGATTACTTCCGTTTATATGAACAATTGAATGATTAACATTTGAAGGTAGTGGATCTCCACCAGCGATTAAATTCGGTTCAACACTAACAGCACGATTTGATCTCATTAGCAGTTCGCCGACCGTTGCATTGTCAATTGATATCGATCGCTGATAAGTTGCTGTAGTCGAAGACAATGTCGATGGGGATTGCGAACCCGTTGTAGGACAAGTGGTAGACATTTGCCTTCCAAGATTTACTGTTGCACAATTTTGTCTTATCGTGGTGGGCCAATATCTAAAGGAATGAAAAATAATTAAATTTTTCGAAAAATGATAAAAAAATACAACATATACCTTTGTTTCTCGTACAGATCTTCTTTTGATGATAAATTGAACAACTGAACATTTCTATAATGTAGAAGAACCAATCAGTTAGCTCTCACAGGTTAAAAGTAATGTACAACTTTACCGGCTTTCCATTTTTCTTCTCGCATCTTCCCGTTGTTTTTCCATTAGCGCTAATTTTTCTTCATGAGCACGTCGAGCAATATCTCGTGCCTTTTCTCTCTAGAAGAATGAAAAATTGAACTCATCCAACATGTAATACTATGCGAACCTTACTTGTGTTTCCGTTTCTCCTAACTGTTGTAGTAGATGTCGTTTTAACTGTTGCGCTTGAAATTTTTTTCGTTCGTAATCGGCTTTTTGTCTTGCCAATTCCTGTAAAAGAGCAAAACGTATCAGAAATTCATTTTTACGGAAAAGTAAAAGCAATATAAATTACTTTTGAAAACTCATCAGCAAGACTTAGCATTAGCGATGGTTCATTTCTTGTTGCCTGATCTGCTTGGATATTCAAACATGAATCATCCTTGAAGGAAAAAAGAAAAAGTGTAAGCAAAACTGAACAAAAATTTTTTTCATCCCTTTCACATACATCACCCATTGTTTTTTCGCTGCCTTCAGTTGTTAAATAACCAGAATCCGACGAGGCAACGGTTTTTCTTCCACGTTTTCCACATTGTAAATGTCTATAAATAAAACGAACGTGCAAAAACAAACAACTTATACTTTTGTAGTAATCAATAACCTTGAGCCTTGATAAGAAAATGAATTTCTATATTTTGCATTTATTTCATATTCTGTTAGTAAACCACGACGTTTTTCTTCTTTCATTGCTTCAAATAGTAAATACCTCATTATATGAAGTAGACCGTTTGTGCAAACCTTAAAATTAAAGTAAATAGCAAAGTGCAACAAATGAAGACTGTTTTTTTAAAACTCACTACAGCTGGTGGGAGTTCTAGTGGATTATGTTCGACATTCAGTTCAATCAATGTCACCATTTCTCGTAAACCCAAGGGTAAGCGAATAATACGATTGTACGCACAATCAAATTGGATTAATTTCAGAAAACATAGTTCTAAATAAAAACATACGGATAAGAAAAAGTATAAATGGAAAAAAGTAGACTTGGTTAGTATATTGAGATTTCTCGCTTGCATTTCTTTTAAGCATGTAAGTGAAGTCTGCGAATTTCACATGCGTTATGATCAGGAAATTGTTAAAGTGATTGATCAGCAAAAATAAATCATATTAATTAAGTCGTAATTTGGTGCAAAAGCGCGTGTTTGTTTGTTTATTTTTCATTAAGTCCCAAATGATATGACAACAAAAAATTCAGTCATAGAACCCCAAAAGCAAGATCGAAAAATAGTCCGAAAAAAATAGAAGAAAAATAATAGTGTCTACACTTGTTTTTACCTTTCATCATAATTCAAAACTGAAACTGTAAAGAAGACTATTTTGCTTATCTATTTGACTTAAATATAATCTTTTTTTATATTCTTACCTGGTGGCAATTCGACAATCATATTTTTTCTAATATTTAACGTTCTCAGACATGGTAATGACCCAATTTGAAACGGTAAATGCGTAATATCGTTGCAACTAACATCCTGGAGTATAGAAAATGTAGCTAATTTTCAAAAAGATGAAATACAAAGAGGAAAAGAATCTATTTTATGCTAAATAACACACTGACATACATCATGAAAACGTTTCAGTCTTTTATACTGGTTTAAATTCAGACAAAGAAAACAACAACATACCAGTTCTATCAGTCGTTCGAGTTGACCGATTTCTTCTGGTAATGATACCAGTTTGTTGTTATTAATAATAAGAACTTCGAGATTGAGCAGCTTACATAGTGGAGGAGGCAAATAGGATAGTTGATTTCGACTGAAAGACAATGATAAACAAATGTTTTTGTGTTACGTTATATTCTTTCTACTTACCTTAGATCAAGTATTTTCAATACACGGATTTTCACAACTTGTTCAGGTATAGATTTAATTACATTGTTATACAAGTTCAGTCTTTCAAGCGAAGAAAATGTACATAATTCACGTGGAAATTCTGAAAAACGATTCTTTGACAGATCTGAGAAAGAAAAGAAAATAACAGCAATAAAAATGTCAAAGTTTTTCTCTTGTTTTCTATATAAAAAAACGGACATAACTTGAACGTACCCGCTACAACTGTATCCTTTAAATCCCATTTATCACCGATACGAGGAAATTCTCTTAATTTTCGTCCATTTAAATTCAATTCACTCGTACTTTGAGCTTCATCAAATGTTCGAAAGAGACTGCGATTAAATTGACTTATACTGGTTGCATGTTTATTGTCCGAAACAACACCATTCGCCATTCATTACTAACATTCATTCGTTGAAAAATGAAAGATAGAAACAAAACTTCTTTGCACAATTAAAAAATACCTAGAACAAAGATTGAAACAAATATAACGGGAAATAAAAGAGAACAGGCGAATTAACGAATTTTTGTGATATCGAAATGTAATGTTTAGGTAATGTTTTTGTTGTCAATTATGAAACCTATTATGTTTAGCTATTCAGCTAAAAGTATGTGATAAAAAATGAATAGACATGATTTATTTCATTCTAACATTTATGATAAAAAATAGAACAAAATCGCCTACAAGCGCTCGATGCCACTGCTTTAGCCTGTTGTTATTATGAATACTAATGTTACTCTCAATGATCATGATTTCAAAAATTCCAAAACTTTCGCAGCACTCCTCTTTTTTCTCATTCAAACAAGTAGCGAACGGTTTTTTTGCAAATCTGTAACACAATATTCAACGTTATATTCAACACTTTAACTTTATTACAAAATATTCTTATCAATCCTTAAGTTTGTTGAGAGATGAGCCTTTGTCTTTATTTCTAGTGAGGTACAAGAAGGCAACAGCTATTTTATAGCTTAAACATCAGTTATCTAGAACCGAATTCGCTCAAGCTCATAGACATTTTAATCAGAAGGCTTTTTCTTTAGCATAGCACTTTAATTCTTTTAAATCCAATCTACTCCTATAATATTTTTCATGAAATCTTGGTACTTTACGGATCTGACTGAAAATGGCAGTATATTATTATGAAAAGAGATATATTAAACAAAAACTGTTGTGAACTCATCAGAAAAAAACATTTAGCGCGCTCAGCATTTGTGATCGAAAGATGTCACAGTTGTCACATATTTGTAGAGGGCAACACACTCTGACAGATAGATTACAGATCTAGACCTACACCAGTTAAAAACAAAGTGTGCTTTAAAAAACGCGCATGTTTTTGAAAATATTAGTTATAACAATCTTGTTTTTTTATCTAAAGATAATATAAAAAACGTCATTGGTAAGAAAGTTATGCGACACTTGAAGAAATAGCAAAATCTTGGAGGGAAGGATGTAAGAGATCTTGCTTTTTTAGCTAGAAAGCTTCAGTATTTGAAGAGCCCGCTCATTAAATACTAGTGTTAACTGGAAACGTCTTTAGTGGAAAACGGGAAGAGTAGAACACAAATCACTTTGGTATGATAGTTAATTGGTGATCTTCATTTGCCTTTAATTCATTTGCCCTATGTGTTTGAATATGCTTATCATTTTTCTGCCTATTCTCCTTTTTAGAACAGGTTTGTTTGCGCTCAGAGAAAATGATAGATGGAAAGTCCACAAGTTTTGATTTTCCAAATGATTTCATGTGAAAGCTATTTTGCATCGGATTTATATTACTACGAAATCACCGGACCCATGTAGATTCGAGCAACCTTCATGAAAATTCCAGCCTTTGTTAATCGTTGGTAAGGGGTCACCTCTCAGAAAATTTTTTTTTTCTTTTTTTTGGCAAACTGGGATGAGTTCTAAAAGATGACAGCTTGGGATACTTAACTATATGCTTACTTCAGTTTCGAAGAAAAATCAAATTCCTGAGGGGTCACAGTGGGCATTCAGGCGGGTTTTCGGCCAAAAATCGAAAATGCGCGTTTTCAAGATTCGAAGAGGGGTGAATACACTTTGAAGATGGCCTATTGAATAACGAAAGAATGTTTGTTCTAGGTGCTAAGGAAAACGGGAAAACACTTACGAGGAAAGGACACTAAGTGTGGAATCGCTTTTTTTTTGAAATCTAGTGGACGATAGGTAAAATTGACAATCGTTTTAGTCCATAGGCCTCCAGAAACCTTTTTTCTGGAAAACCAGTTTTTCAGAAACCCTAGAAAATAACCAAAGCCTTTCGTAATGAGGCAAGATTGTAGCCCGCAGATTCCTGATTAGAATGAGATCTCTCCCAGCTCTACACGGTCTTTCTTTGGCTTTTTTAGAGTTTTTGAAAAACTAGTATTCCAGAAACCTGGTCTGTGAAGGCGCATCTAAGCATTAAAGTATCCAAATATTTAAGCCATTGTTAGGCCTATTTAAACTATTCAAGTATTGTTTGAGTATTATATAATCATTGTTTCACACTATTTGAATAACTGTCTAAACAGTGATTGAAAATTGTTTGAGCATTGTTTGAGTCTGGTTTAAGCACTGTCGAAGTATATTCAAATTTGTAACGTATATGTTAAGATACGGATATGCTACGTAGAAAACTTCTGAAAACGGGACGATAACTTCCTGATATTACAGATTGATCGTCTTAACACCAAATGGCGCCGGACAATCAACTCTTAAACACACACGAAAAGTTTCTAAGTCCAAAAAAACATTTTAGTTCTACTTGTGTAGGTTATCGCGCCGACTCTCGGCTTATCTTTAAAAAAACTACGTGCATTGATCAATCTCCAATGTCGAGAGATTATCCTCCCGCTTTCAGAATTTTTACGTAATGCAGTTCACTAGATCACGTCGTGCGCGTTTTGTAAAAAAAATCACTAAACACAGTGGCGGCGCGAAGAGGTTGGGAGCATGGGGGTGGTAAATCCAAAAATGGGAGTAAGGTCTCTAAAAATAAGCCCCTGACTCTCCGAGCTCATGGTGAAGTATAAATAATTGATGAGCATCACTAATTAAGTTTGCCTAAACGTTACATTCGCTGTAATTTTCTCAGACGTAGGCGGAAAAAAATAGAAATAAGTCATCTAAGTCGCTTAAGAAAGCTTCTTCAAAGAGCACATTTAATATCAGTTTTCGGAGAAAGCAGCACTTTAGTATTCGAAAAAACCAAAATCGGAGTAAATCATCCCTCAGGTTTCTCCGAAATTCGGAGTAAATCGT